>VDFB02093799.1:0-56763 GCA_007258455.2 Sequoia sempervirens | reverse complement strand
AAAATGTCAAGCATACTTTAAACCTTCCTCAGAATTTATTTTCAATGCACCTTAAAATGGAGAGTGAATGCTCTGATTTTGGATTGCAGAAGACCCACAACATAGTAGTCCTGGTCACATTCAAAATCCTAATGAAGTTTTAAGTAGTAGCAGAATATACTTAATGCAAATGCCAATAATGTATACGAAGCCATAAGCAAGAAGCAGGTAGCTTGCAATGTCCTGAAAAAGAGCCAATATCTGTTTCTCCCCTTTAGTATTAGATAGAGCTCTCGTCATTACAACAACACCGCATGTAGAAAACATAATCATTTAAAATCAATTCACTGATGTTTACAAATATTGTGGTGTAGCATCATGCATCTAGTTCATCACTAAAAATGTAAATCCAAACTAAAAAACATACTGAAGAAGCCACATTACCCTTTTCTCGGTTTGCCAATTACTGCTGATTTAATATATAGATAGGTTATAGGTATTGGATCCTAGCTCTAACATGATTACCATGGCCTATACTACCCCAAAAAGAATACTATAGTTAAAAAGAGGAAATTATAGATAAATGGTGGGATAGCCCCAATTATTTAATTGATAATTCAATTTGAATTGGAAGGATGTGGGTTGGAATTCTAACTTGGGCACTAAATTTAATTGATAAGTCAAACTTGGGAGAAAAAAACTCCATCTTGTAGCAAACTTGAATCCCAAACTTGTACTCAAACTCGAATAGGCAAGTTAGGTTACAATCTGTTAAGAGACATTTTTTGTCTAAATGACCTTGGTACTTTGGCCAATTTCAGTATATATGGGCCTGGTTTGGTTAGTTAATGGTTGAGTGATTTGTAGTTATATGCCAAATCCTTATATTGGCATGGAGGTTAGCTTTTGATATATAGTTGCACTTTGTATCAAGCTCCAACTCTAGCTATATTGCACATTTTTCTTAGAATTAACATTCTCCATAAAATAATCATGTAGTATTCCTTATTAAAAGAAACATCTAATTGGAAAGCATTGTCTTCATTGAAGAAAATGGTATAACTTATATGTTTCTTGTCCCCTAATTCTTCTTCAAATGAATAACTCAATGATTTTATTATTGCATTTACCTTGCACACTTATATGTTGGAGTTCATTACTTCTCTACTTATGGGCTCTCCAACATTCCTCACTCATAGCACAAGTCTTAGAGCCAAGCTCACATTTACCAATTTTACTACCAACAATTCCTTAGGCTTGAATGTGAGGAGAGGTTCTAGGGGGAATTGTCTACCTCCTAGGATTGTCCCCCTCTTCAATCAACTCTTTAATTGCTTTTGGAAATTCTTTAAGAACCCCTTTTTTTATTAATATCTGTGGACCTAAATTTTGGGTTGAATCTAATCAAAATATATACAATTTACAATAAACAAAGGAAGTTTAAAGTTGTACAAAGATATCCATACATAGAAAAATAGGGTAACTATTGATGTGAGACTATGTGTCACATATATTTATTGAGATGTGCATAATTTAAGTACTAGCATAAGAAACATCAAATGGTGCTTATAAAGATTATATCTAGTAGACTAGATCATATCAATTGAGATCCATTGGTCAATTTGTTTATTATCTTCCTTCTAATTCTCAAGGTTACTGAAAGTTATAGTCTTAGTTTGTGTATAGTCTCTTTTTGTCTCATTTTCTTTTTGGTTTGTATTTTCTCGAGTTTTCAAGCATAGTTTGCATACTGGCATAAAAAACATCAAATGATGCTTCTAAAAACTTAAGATTATATCTACCAAACAAGATCATGTCAATTGAGATCCATTGGTCAAATTTGTTTAGTATCTTCCTCCTATTTCTCACATGGTTTCTGAAAATTGTGGTCTCAGTTTGTGTGTGGTCTCTTTTTCTCTCATTTGCTTTTTGGCTTGTAGTTTCTCAAGGTTTCACATTATGCACTTAATGTTGAAGATAATGGTAGGTAGTTAATGGTTACTATCTAGTTGTTTATAGAGTACATTGTATAATGTCTTCATTTGACTTCTGAACTACATATTCCAACTTGCCAACTTCTTTGCATTGTATTCTAATACTCAACTATTGATGTTTCATAGGAGCCACACCTAAGGGTGTACTTAGGGTTATGGGTGTTCAATATCTCACTATCTATCATGTAAAAATCCATTTGCAGGTGTAGATCTTTACTTTTTAAAATGGTCTCATTTTATTTTTACTTAATTTTAGCATTTTTAAGCTTTTGTGTCCACGGTACTGATATATTAGTGCTACTCTAGAAATACCAACTTGCAAAATATGTACCTAAGTGTCGAGAAGGTACATTTATATTTATTGGGCACATTGATAATTACTTTATTCTAGTCAAGATAATATTTAGATAATTTTTGTATTATATTTTCTATTTATTTATGTCATTGAAGTGATTTTTTGACGGTTTTCAGTATATCCTATTTTTTTGTCTACTTTGTTTCCTTGTAACAGGAGACAAATATGATAAGAGAAAGGCTTTTGAAGTTATACCAAACATAGATGCCACATCATAAGTCTTTTTCTTTTGAAATTTTTTTAGGAATTGTTGTACATAATCAATTAGCCTACATCATTATTAAGAGAGTTATGTAATTACTAAATATCACTTGCTCTTGCATCTAAAACTCAAAGAACAGGAAATCCCATTACAGGATTAGCAAGAAACTCATTGCTTTGTAAGAGTAGGGTTATTGATTCCATTGATAACCTGTCATAGTTGCAACAATTGAATATAATAGAGTGTGGAGGTTTAAATAAGCTCCCTGATTCCATTGGAAAGTTGTCACAACTGCAACACTTGAGCATAGAAGGGTGTAAAATTTTAAATAACCTCCTTGATTCTTTTGGCAACCTATCACAACTGCAACACTTGATCATAGAAGATTGTAGAGGTTTAAATAACCTCCCTTATTCCACTGGCAACCTGTCACGTCTGTAGTACTTGAAAATAGTAAGTTGTAGAGGTTTAAATAACGTCCATGATTCCATTGTCAACCTATCACAAATGTAGCACTTGAACATAATAGGAAGTTTCAAAGGTTTAAATAACCTCCTTTATTTTATTGGCAATCTATTGCAGTTGCAACATTTGAATCTAAAATATTGTCATGGTTTAAATAACCTCCTTGATTCCATTAGCTGACCTATCGCAGTTGTGGCTTAGCATGAAAGTGTGAAGGTTTAAAATAACTCCATGATTCCATTGACAACCCTATCACAACCACATCCTTGAACATGGTAGGGTGTATAGATTTAAATAACCTCCCTCATTCCATTGGCAACCTGTCATAGCTATAGCACATGAACATAGAAATGTGTAAAAGTTTAAATAACCCCCATGATTCTATTGGCAACCTATCATAGCTACAACACTTGAACATAGAAGATTGTAGAGGTTTAAATAACCTTCTCGATTCCATTGGCAACCTATCACATCTGCAACACTTGAAAATAGAAAGTTGCAGAGGTTTAAATAACCTCCCCAATTCAATTTTCAACCTATCACAGATGTAGCACTTGAATATAATAGGAAATTTTAAAGGTTTAAATAACCTCCTTGATTCTGGTGACAATCTATCACAACTGCAACACTTAAAAATAAAATATTGTCACAGTTTAAATAACCTCCTTGATTTCATTACCAACATGTCATAGCTGCAACACAATAGTTGAACATAGAAGGGTGTGGAAATTTAAATAAGCTCCTTGATTAATATGTGCAAATGAATACCTATCACATGCAAAAGACATGCAGAACCAAAGAAGATGTTCTATAAACCTCTCAGTAAAAATGCATTAAGAGAATCTCGTGATTACAAAAGAGATCAATCCTTATGAAGGAGATCAAGAAACTAAATGAAACCCTAGTGTGCACACTTAATAATTAATAATTAATAGTGTATGCCTAATTTAGCTTAAGTAATAAAGAGGAATAAGTGACTAATTAATTAATCAATGTGATGTAATTAATTAAGCATAATAACAATACTCCTAACACTAACAAGATGAACTTAGGAAGAAGCTAAAACACTAGAATAAGATGCATGAAAAGCAAAGATGGGTCCCGACAACTAGGCCAGATCAGGTACCCATTTACAAATGTAAGAAAGAAGTAAGAGAAGGAAAAACCCAGTGGGACAAAACCCCCTTACAATGAGATAACATGCTGCAAAGAAGCACTGGAAGAACTCTGTAGAGTAACACTAGAACTTGATATAGGCAAGCAAGGAAATATTCTTCTGTATACTACTGAAACCGGATGAGAGTCACTGATTGACTCAAGGAATCATGATAAAGCAACAGAAAACTCGATGCCACGGAACACTCGAAAACTCCAAATGGGAACAACTCTGGAATCTATGAAGCAACAAGCAATTATTGAATGATGTATTACTGAAAACGAAGTGCAAAGATGCAAGATGCACTCTCCCAATTGCCAAAACATCCAAGTAATCGCCAAACAACCCATCAGGCCAAATCTGGACTAATTGATAAACCTAGGACAGATACATAAAAAGTGCATGGACAACAACCTAGAGCTTCTCAATACCTTTCCGACACTTCAAACGAGGCAAAAAATGGAGATCGTGGCAAAAAGTTATGAGCTCGGAAGCATAAAAAATATATCTGACTTCAAACAGAAATAAATGTAGGAAAACAATAAAATACTGAAAAATAAATAGCACTACTAGAAAGTGCTCAGAACCAGCTTTCTGATGATATCTCGTTTGCCCGATTTCGATACTGTATGCCCAAGTTATGGCCAAAAGAAAAATTGCTTCTTTAGGAAGCGGGGGATAGGAGGGCATATGAGGGGGCGATGGGGCCCGGTGGCGTCATGCTGATGTCATCGGTTCACAAGCTTAAAATTGATAGCCGTCACGAACAATGGCCACAAAAATGGGCCCCACCCAAAAGAAAAAATTGGCCACAGTCACATGAAACCCGCAGACTGGCCCATTTCGCAGGGGCTTTTCTTGAGCGAAGCCCGCAGTTCTTCATGGCCGTGTGAGCCCGTTGAGCCGAGGGTGGATTAAGCCTCTAGGTCCACAATATATTTGGTGGTGAAAAGGACCCTTCTTGAAATTTGTGATGGCCCGAGGTGGAGTGGAAGCCAACGTGGCGGGTCGGTGTGCGGTGGCCAGGCGTGATTTCCAAAAACACCTTTTTTGTATTTTTCTCAAATTTTGAGCCTCGGAGCACATGTTGGGGAGGCGTATTAGGCCCACAGCAAGAATTTTTTGCCTTCGAGATCAAGCGCTCCAAAATCGATGAAATGACAAGTGTTTTTAGGGTTTTTGGCCGCTGCGAACGCGATGGCGGTGTCCGTTTGAGCCCAAAGTGAGCCAAAAAATAGGCTACCCCAGATCTTGCAGAAAGGATGCATGTGGAAACCCTTGCACTTGAAACTCACAGAGAGGCCATATCTTCATATCACGAACAAGCAGCTGCAGGTCTGGAGCTCTGATACCATGTTAGAATCCAAGATCACCTGCATGCAAGATGGATACCTGTCACATGCAAAAGACATGAAGAACCAAAGAAGATGTTCTGTAAACCTCTTAGTAAAAATGCATTAAGAGAATCTTGATTACAAAGATCAATCCTTATGAAGGAGATCAAAGAAACCCTAAATGAAACCCTAGTGTGCACTTAATAATTAATAATTAATTATTAATGTTTCCTAAAAGTTTAAGCTTAATAAATAGATAGTGAATTAATTAATTAATCAATGTGATGTAATTAATTAAGCATATAACATATTACTCTAACATAAATAACCTCCTTGATTCCATTAGCAACCTATCACATCTACAAAACTTGAACATAGAAGGGTGTGGACGTTTAAATAAGCTCCCTGATTCGTTTGGCAACCTATCATAGCTGCAACAATTGAACATAGAAGGGTGTGGACGTTTAAATAAGCTCCTTGATTCCATTTGCAACCTATCATAGCTGAAACACTTGAACATGGTAGGGTGTATAGATTTAAATAGCCTCCCTTATTTATTAGCAACCTGTCACAACTGCAACACTTGAACGTAGAAGGGTGTAAAATTTTAAATAACCTCCCTGATTCCATTGAGAATAGAATGTTAGGATGTAATCCAGAGTGCTTCATTAATTCAAATATTTTGAGAGGTTCCTTGCAAAATCCATTTTGTGAACATTCTGCAATCAATCATTTCATTCATGCAATCAATCATTTTGTGCTTCATTAATTCAAAGAATTTATGATTTTATTATTAAATTATCAATTTATTAATGTTTGTAACTTGTAAATTATTTTTGTTTTTCATAATAGTATTCTCTCTATCATTTGAATCTTATTTTTTATTGATATATTTTTAGATATGTTTGTTTCTTTATCTCACTTGTTATGTAGGTCATTAGATATACTGAATCTCCTAGTCTTGAAGAGATTTTTGAAACATTTACCAGCATGCTTGAACAAATAAAAAAAACAATTCATATTAAGGATCCTAACTTGAGACTGCATGAGGAGTATAATGGGCCCTTGTGATGGAATGGTGGAACACTAGGAACATTGAGAACTAATATTATAATAGGTGTTATGTTGTCATTGTTGTTTTGAAAGTAACTATGATATTTATCTTACAATGTCTTGTGCATAGTGGATGAGTGGGGTAAGACCAAAATGTTAATCCTAAAACAAGTACAAGTACAAATAGTTGTGTGAGGGGAGGATCCCTCAAAGAGTTTGGAGTTGATGAAAATTAAAGCTTGCAACTAAGGTTGGAAGAAAAAACCATCAAGTTCTATACCTTGTCATACATTGGAAGAGCCCATGACACTACCTTGTCATACATTGGAAGTGATACCTCTTAGCTTTGATAAAAAGATTGTGCATAGTTCTTCTCAGTTTATTCAATTTGGTGCTATTATTTTTATCCTATGATTTAGGCTTCAAACCGACCCCTCTCATTAGTATTTTTCTTCTAGAATTGTCTAGAAGAAGGTAATCAAAATCAGTACTGGAATATCTGAAAGTCGAAGATCCTTTCCCTAAAACTAAAGGTTTGTTCTTGACAAACTAGATCTGAGATGAGCCAAGAACTAGTGGAAGGGAAGTTGAATGAAAATTGAGATCAACTAAAATCCTTCCTAAGAAAAGTACCCTTTCCACTATAATTGTCAATTCTAGTGTCTCCTTGTTCATTTTTTCTAGCATCTCCTCATTTTTCATTTCTTGATAGAGAGATTTTGAAAGATGTGAAAGATGTTATTTAATCTCAAAAATAAATTTTGAGATGCAATGGAAGTATTTCTCTTGCAAATAAGGTGGTAAATCATTTATCCTTGAAGGAGATTTATGTGCATGAAGAAAACTTAGGAGGTCTTCCATAATATTCTTGGACCCCTCATCTATGGTATCTTTTATTTGACTAACCTTAGTTCCAAAATAAGTGTTAAGGCAACCAAACCAATCTTCATCATTTTTTATCATAAATCTAAAACTCAACCAAGGTAAATTGACACTTTTTAGGTCCCCTCTCTTGAAAAGCAAACCCTCACTAGTAGTTAATTTGTGCAAATGGGTTTTAACATCTTTGTAACTTGCCAAAGATGTAACTGTGGCTTCAAGGAATTTACCAACCTTAACTCTCTAACACAGATCTATAAATCCATCAGCTATTATTTATTTCATCCTACTAACAAATAGGGTTTCTAAAATTTCATCCCACAAACTCTTTGAGTGCTTCGAAACAATCTCACACATGCATTGCCATGGAAACTCAACATTTCAACTGAAAACCATTTTTAGCCACTCCAAGCTCCCTTCAAATGCATCCAGACTATGGAATGTTTCTTTGATCAATGTCTCATTTGGGGATCGAATATCAAAAATTCAAATCATACTGGGAGTTTCCCTTATAGAGTTGATTTGATGCATTTGATATTTTGTTCCCATTCTTTAGCTCCTCTACAATTTCAAAGAAAATAAATATTCTTATAAGTTATAACATGTCTTCTTTAGAAGCAATTTGTTGCAAACAAATTTGAGAAGATTGTTACAATAGATTTATTTTGCAAAAGAGAACATCAAAGCTTCTACAATAAAGATTAGTTTAATGGTATCTTTAGATGTTACCAATAGATGCACACATTTGAATTTCCAAGTTAAGGTCATATGCTCTCTAATGGTTTATGGTTTTAAATTATATTGGAGTATGCTTATGAAATTTCTTTTAACTTGTTAACAACATGTGTATTCCTAATATTTTTATTATTGGACTTCAAAAATGTGTCAAAAATTAGAATTTGTTTGATGCTTATGTAGACATGTTTTGTTCTTGAAAATACTAGATTTGTTTTCTAGTGGTTTTATGGTTGTTGTTAGGTATATTTTACTTATCATCCTCACTATAGAGTTAGTTGCACTCTCATTATACAGTTTGAATATATGAGGCAATGTAAAGATCATTTTTTTTGGTATATTAAAATGGATGATGATTTTAAGTAGGCTTTAGCACTTTGTTACATTTTGAATTTTTTTATGATAAATAAGGTAAATAAGACCATTCTTTAATGTATTTAGGCTTAACTTAGTCCTCATAGGTGTTTGGAAGAGTCATCTTGGGAAACGATGGTGAAATATGTCAAATTGCTCCATAATTTAAAGAACATATGTAATAATGAGTTTTAGAAGATTTTGGTGAGTGAGGTATTAGTATGTTAAATAAGGTCATAAAGAATATCTTGTTGTGTATCTAAGTATTTTATATGGGTAACATATAAGGGGATTCCAAGTTATGTAAGGTTGCTTCCTAAATTGTAATGATGTTATTAGTGCAAAAATATTTGTAAAGGAAAAGACCAAGGATCACAATGGTTTGAAAGGTAGTTTAGTAGGTGTAGGAAGTTAAAGATAGTTGGTAGGCCTTTAAAATATATAGAATGCACTAATGTAAAGTCTCTCTTGAAGAAATGAATCAATAATTCATTGTTCTTAGCATTGTAGTCTTCAGATTTCTTTGTTTTCTCTCCATTTGTTACTATGATACAGTTCGTACAAAAAATATTTTCTTTTAATTTTTTTTTTTATATGTAGGGGCATGTATTAAAATCATTCTCAAAGTGGTTTGAAGGCCTAATACTTAGTGGAGTGCTAATTTTTCTCATTTTTTTGGTTGCAGGTCTGTTTCCCCTATCATAGGGTTTTGATAGCCTAAATGTTGTTTTATACCCCATCCACCTATTTTTTCTTCTATATATTGATTGGATGGGGATTTTTTAGTGGTTTCCAATGTTATGGTGATAATTTAGGGTAGAGGGGACTCCTGGTTGGTGTGTAGGCGTGATACCTAGAGTAATTTCCTTGTAAAGTGGTAAGAAAATGAAGGCTAGAATGGTGAATATGAGTATGGGCTATTAGGACTGGCCGTTTTACGAAATTTTGAGCATAAGGGGTTGTAGAATAATTTTTTTTATTAGTTGGTAGGATTTTGAAGAAGCCTTGGCATTATATTTTTACTAAACCCTATGTTTTAGCCTAAAAATGAGGGTTTGAGGAATAAGGAACCTAAAGGTCATACAAAAGAGAACCATTGGTGGAATTTGGGGTTTGGACATGTGAGAAGTGCTTACCCATTGTTATATTGATTTCCTCATAAGTTTATGTGGTACCTTCTTTGGAAGATAGGCTAATTTAGTAGCCTTTTGGGTAGGACAACCTATTGAATCTCTATGTTGTTGTAAAGGAACCCTTGGTGATATTTTAGGACAATGATTTTAGAATTGAAACAAGTCTATTTTGATGCATCATTTTCTATTGGAAGACATTTTCTAAAAGATGTCTCAATTTGCTACACTTTGAAGGCTAGTAGCCTCTATTAGTGTCTTAATGACAGATTGGGTGATTGTGATTTCAAGGGTTGATGTCTTGTTGACGTTTGATCATTTTTGGTTTGATTGTGAGTTTCTCCACCTTGTCTACATTAATAAATTTCATTGATTATAAATTATCTATTTGAGTTTATATTACTAAATTATAAAGCATTTAGTTACCAGATGCTAAGCATATTTTAGAGAAAAAATCAAATAAGACTAGAGTAGGTATCTTTTTGATGTTGGAAACCATTTTCAACAAGTGAGCATGTTGGAATGTTTGTATACCTATCTTCTATCTTAGTTTTAAGTAATCATATTTACAAAAAATTATACCAACAAATATTTTGAGAGCATCCTTGCAAAATCCATTTTGTGCATATCCTACAATTATTACATTCCATGAGATAACATCTCTTTGAGGCATTCCATGAAAGAGCTTGCGTGCCTTTTGTACATTTCCAAATTTTGCATACATGTCTAACAAAGAATTTCTAACCATAATATCTGACAAAAAGCCCCCATCTATTATGCTCTGATGGATGTTCACACCTACTAATTACATTTGCTTGAATGTTTCTAAATACTTTTTAGCAAATCCATTTTTTGCATATCCCACAATCATCGTATTCCATGAGGTGGCATATCTTTTAGGAATTATGTCAAATAATTCACATGCATTGTCTATGCTTCCACATTTTGCATACATGTCTACTAGGGCAGTTGCAACTACAACATTTGACAAAATTCCTCTATTATTTATATAAATTGTAATGCAATAAGGGTTAATAATGTGTGAAGTATGTGCAACCCTCATCTACTAAACCTGCATAATTGCATGCACCTAGAACCCAATCAAATCTTATAATGTTAGGATGTGTTCCAGAGTGCTTCATTAATTCAAATATTTTTAGGGGTTCCTTTCAAAATAAAATTTTTGCACATTCTGCAATCAATCATTTCATTCCATGGCTGCAAAAGCATTGATGACCCATCCAAGACATGAGTGTAGGATTCACCATAAAGATATCAATGTTAGAATGAGTGATACTCCATACCATAGTCCATGACTTGATGTTGTGATTTTTTTTTTTGTGATATTGTAACCAATGAGCTTTGCAAACCAAAACCATTTGAGGATATTTATATATTTAAAAATATTGTTTCGTTCAACTCAAATTTGGTTTGTACTCATTTGTTTGATACATACATAGTCCAAAAAAATAGAGTTTAAGAGGATGAATACCTAGGGTTTGATAAAAGATGCATGAGAAATGAATTTTGATGGTGTTTTAAGCCTATATAGATATAATAACATGTTTTCTAAGCATTGGTTGGGAAAATTTGTGATTGGAAGTGCAAGAACCAATAAACCCTTGTAGTGATAGACCTAATTAGGCCTATTTTGAACATGGATAGTCTGATTTTGTGCATTGATCATAAGATGGAAGGCGATTATTTAATCTAACACTTAAAATAAATTAGACATCCATTCATGCTCTTATAGTACCGTACTAGGCTTGGAAGCAAAGAATTTCTAAAGGAATATATAGAAAATAGTGTTTTACTTTATTCCAATGCAAAACTTCAATCACCCTCAAAGTTCTAAATGCATAAAAGGCATTTTAAAAGGAAATAAACTGAATTCAAAATACTAACTACCTCCCAATGCCTAAAACCACCTATGAATCTTCAACAACCTTTGCATAATCATGCAACTTCGTTAACAATTGTTGACAACTTTATATTTTGGTTTTCATTTTTTTGCACTTTTTGGACTTAATAGTCTTTATAATAACCTACAGAGATAAAAAATGACTCCTTTCCATCCTATTACAAATAAAATATTCAAAATTAGAAAAATGGAGACATAATGTTGCAAGGGTGCCCTTGCACCATGATTATAAAATAAGAGATCTGATGGTTCAATGTATTGTGAGTATTTTCTTAAGTGATTAAAACATTATGATTATAGTATCTTAAATGTTTGATAAAAGGTTAGTACAAAATAGGAATGGTTGAATGTTATCTTGCCTCATAAAACAAGTTGAATGAGGAGTGAATTTAGCTTGTTGGTTGAATGAGTTGTTTTCAGAATTTTTGATCAGGATTATGCTTGGTTTCAGTCTATAGGAGTATGTTCATGGTTAGTTGATGGATTTGGAACCATATTACAATGATTTTATAATTTTCTATTTATTTTAAAAAAATTAATTAATGTGTGGCTTGGTATTCATTAAGCTTTTCATGGCTTAAATAGGGTCTTACCATAAACGAAATGGAAGAACTACATGAAGACATAAAAATGCATTTGGAGTTGGATCGAGCAACTCCAGTAGATATTGAATATTGGTAGGTTTTTTTCCCTCATCTATCCCTACAAGTTTGAAATATTCCTTTTTTGGACCATATACATTTCATCTCTTTGTGTAGAAATTTTTCATATGTATTCTATTGAAATTGATTTGGCTGAAGATAATTTGATCCTAATTGATTTGCTTAATTTTTGGAGTGGATGGTATGTACATATTTTTATTGTATTTTACCTGAGCATTAATGCAATCACATGTGCTTCTATTTCTCATTTCATTGGTAGTTGGACATACTATTTCCTCAATTTGATAGTTAGAGGATACTTATTTACTTTTAGTACAATTTGATTATGGGTTTTTATTACATATAGGCATGTCTTACAAGTAGTTTTTTATTTAATACATTTTAGTTTTATTTTTTTTCAAGTAGAAAAGTTCAACTATTCAACAATACCTTGCAAGTTATTTGTTTCTAAGTAGATTGATTAAAAAAAATCCTTGCAAACTCGGTGTGCTATAATTTGGTGAATTGGGTACACTACACTTGTTTAAAGTGTACCATTTCTTAGGTTATTTTATGATGCATCAAGTTTATGACATCTTCATCTCACATCAGTAGTCCTATTTTTTTATTATACACTATTGTACAACATGCTTATATAAATGTGTTGTGTCTATGTTGATTGTGAAACTAGAACTATATTGCAGACTTAAGTATTTCTAGAAGACTATTATCATATGGAAAAGTTCCCTCTAGATGATATTTTATCACCCAAAGGAATCTAATTAAGAAAGCCATGAAATGTGCTTTCATATGTTGAAATGCATAAATGATAAAAGAGAAGACCTCTTTGTATCTCTACTTGTTCAATTTAGCTTTGTCTCCCACTCAAGCATATACAAATTCATCTCTTTGAAATTCCATGAGATGACATCTCTTTGAGTCATTCCATGAAAGATTTCACATGCCTTGTGTACATTTTCACATTTTGCATACATTTCTAATATATAATTTCCAACCATAATATCTGACAAAAATCCCCCATCTATTATACTCTGATGGATGTTCATACCCTACTCCAAAGCTCCCATTTTGGAACATGCAGGGAGGATGTTGGCATAGGTTGTGGAATTTGGTTTCACACCTACTAATTGAATTTTCTTGAAGGATTCTAAATCCTTTTCATAAAATCCATTTTGTGCATATCCCATAATCATGGTATTCCATGAGACGACATCTCTTTCAGGAATTCTATCAAATAGTTCACATGCCTTGTCTATGCTTCCACATTTTGCATAAATGTCTACTAGGGCAGTTGCAACTACAACATCTTACAAAATTCCTCTACTATTTATGCTTTGATGGATGTTCATACACTTTTCCAAAGCCCCTATTTTGGCACAGGAATGAAAGATGCTGGCCAATGTTCTAGAATTTGGCTATATACTTGCCAATTGCATTTTCTTGAAAGTTTCTAAAGCATTTTCAACAAATCCATTTTGTGCATATCCAACAATAATTGTAGTCATATGTGAAGTTTTCTCCAATTCAAGTGTTGTCGGGCAATTGGTGAGACTTCAACATTACTCCCAAAAATATTGGAGAGTCTCTCTGATGCTTCCACTGCTTTACTCTTTTCATTCTTTTCAGGCTATCAATGGGACTGGCTCCTCTGTTCCAAAAATAGATTTTTCTTTAAAGCTAATTGATTTTTACATTTCCATTGTGACTTATCCTTTCACCCCATTGGAGGAACTTACCAATGACTCCCATAGACAAATCATAGTGTCCCCGATGGAGATTAATGCATATCATTGTATTGGGGAGACATTGAGCCAACTCCCACTGATATTAAATTCTCTTCCTGACAAATTTCCCACCTAAGTACTATTGGGTCATCAGGGGGAAAATGCATTGATTCCTGTCAATGTTTATCACTCTCGCGATGATCCCCTATTTTGGAAAAGGTTGCAAAATTTGGCTTTACACCTGTCAATTGCATTTGCTTGAAAGATTCTAAAGCCTTTTCAACAAATCCATTTTGTGCATATCCTATAATTATAGCATTCCACGAGATGACACCTCTTTGGGGAAATCCATCAAAGAGTTCATGTGCCTTATGTATATTTCCACATTTTGTATACGTCTAACAAAGCATTTCCAACCATAATATCTAACAGAAACCCCCCATCTATTATTCTTTGATGGATGTTCAAACCCTGTTCCAAAGCTTCCATTTTGGGATAGGCAAGGAAGATGTTGGCATGGGCCGTGGAATTTGATGTTGGCATAGGTCGTGGAATTTGGCTTCAAACCTGCTAATTGCATTTTCTTGAAAGTTTCTAAAGCCTTTTCAAAAAATCCATTTTGTGCACATCCTACAATTATTGCATTCCATTAGATGACATCTCTTTGAGGCATTACATTAAAGAGTTCATGTGCCTTATGTACATTTACACATTTTGTATACATGTCTAACAAAGCATTTCAAACCATAATAGATGACAAAAATTCCCCATCTATTATGCTCTGATGGATGTTTAAACCCTACTCCAAAGCTCCCATTTTGGCATAGCTAGGGAGGATGTTGGCATAGGTCATGGAATTTAGCTTCACGCCTGCTTAGGGCTTACATTTGATGATCAAACTTTCCTATCAACAATTCTTTTAATGATGGTTATCTATTCAAAGGATGTCTTAAAACATTATGATATACCTTAGTGTAAGTAAAATTATATATAAATCAAATATATATATCATTATAATTCTATATAAATTTTGATAGTTTATCCAAAATTCCATTAGTAGGACCTAGATGCCCTTGTTGGTGTCTTATTCCCTGTGGAGTTTAAAATTATAGTTTTCAAGGTTTAAATATACTTTTTTATGCTTCTGTTTTCTACCATTGGTTATCTATTTCAGTGGGTTGAATTTATGTTTCATACATTTTACTAAGTTAAAATGGTTCATTTCATGCATTATTTCATTTCAAATTTGCACTCACAACATTTCATTGCATAGTATAATCAACAAATTACCATTCTAGAATATAAAAATTGCATGTTTTCTCCATCATTGTTGCATTTCAAGTTTTTCAAACAATCATTACATCATGTTTTCATTGCAAATGTCTATAGTTATCATACTTTATGTTCTATTTTTAGATCTTGTTGAGTGTTGTAAGAAAATTTTGCTAAGTCCATAGGAATATGAGGTCCTTTCCCCTCTCTTTTTGTTCATCATTGATCTCTCTCCTATTATCCATTCTATGTATGAGGATAGTCTAGTGAAGGAAACATGGGGTAATCATAACAATCACATTTTCTCTTCTATTTATCTCTCCTCTTTGTGAAGAAGATATTGTAGCATTAGAAGAGCTAATCAATGGATTTTTGAGAACCTAAGTTGTTTCTCTCCTCTTATTGTTTCTCTCCTCTTACCTTACCTATTAGGTAAGACATTACTAAACAATAGGACATAACAATAAGTAATCACGATGATAAAATAAGACAAAAAGAGACCATTGAAACCTACCCACATTCATCTCCCAACATCTTCTCCTCTTGTGATAATGATTAGGATATGTTGGTGTTAGATAATCAAACCTTTAAGATTTATGACAACTGTCTTTATGTCCCTTCCCTTACTTTGGAGAACATTATGGGAAAAAGGAGTGAAGAGGATACTTTGATGATAGAAAATCCAATATATGAAGGTCATGAGAATCTTACGTGTCCCTCTTCCCCTAGGAAAAACATTATGGAACAAGATATCAACATCATTGATGAAAAAGATAGTTCAACCATTGATAACTCTATTACATGCAATGAAGTCATCTTAGAAGAACCAATCCTTGAATGTCAAGAACATTTGGCTTGTAGTCCTCCTAAAAATTATCCTACTAGAGAAGATATAATGGTGGAAGAAAATAGTAATTCCTCAGATGAAGATGATGAAGTAACATTAGATTCATCTTCACTAAAAGATCATGAAAATAAGGATAATTCTTTTGAGGTTATGCACATTAGATACCATTTGGAGTACTCTCCTGAGCCTAAACATACCATTTATCAACCCTCTCAAAAACCACAAGTTCAAAACAAACCCATCCTTATCCTCAAAGCACCTAAAAACAATGTTTCACAACAACTGAGTTACAATACCATTGCTCATACATAAAATATTAGGAACAATCCACAAATAAGGAAAACACTTTCAACATCCCTCCCATTGCCTAATCCTATCTTTCCTAGCACCCCTCATTTTCCTTCCCAAAGTGGAAAGGAGTATAACATTCTTGAACAACTTAAGAGTACTCTTGCTAAAATATCATTATGGGGCCTTATTCAAGCCTCTCCTCATTATCATGACTTGATTCAAAATTATTTAAACGAGTTCCTATCCCTTCTAATGTGCAACCAAATGACATAGCAACATTGATTCAAGGAATAAATTTTGACATTGTTTTCCACCAAAGTGAGCTCCCTCCTTTGGAAGTGCAAAAATGAAATGATGCTTTCATGATCATAGCTCAATACAATAGGATAGGGATTAATAGAGCACTTTTTGACAATGGCTCAACCTTAAATGTTTTTAGTGTAAACCTTTTGGATAAGCTTGGTGTTGATAAATAAAAAATCCAACCCACCTCTTTATATATTAGTGGCTTTGATAACATGGGAAAATGACCACCTAGGGTGATCACATTACCTATTAAAGTTGAAAAAGTTACATTACAAAATTTGATCCATGTTATGATTGATGATCTTTCATACAATCTTCTTTAAGGTAGACCATGGATTCATGAGATGCATGTTGTGCCCTGTACCCTTCATCATATCATGAAATATGTCCACAATAAAAAAAATTATACAATAGAAACCGATATTGAACCATACAGTTGTTTGAACATTGAGAAAGGTAAAGATAATCCTTTGTAAACATTGACAACAACTATTCAAGTAGAACCTATGCAACAAGACAATGAAAAACATATAGAGGAAATTACGAAGCTGTTAGAAGATGATTGGGGTTCCTTAGATTTTGAACCAACATTCATGGGATAATACAAGATCATAAACAAAGAATTTGAAAAGGGAAAAGAAAAAGTAGTAATGTCAACACAAAATCTAAAAGATCCTTTGAAATCATCCACCTCAACTACTTTAGAAGAAAAATAAAATTATACAACAAACTTCAATGAAACTGACTATCAACAACCACCAAGTCCTAAGGAAATGAAAAAAAATTATGTAAAAGGTTATGAACTTATGAAATAACTTGGATATAGTGGAAAACGATGTAGTGCTCAAGAACAAGGTATTTGTATCCCTTTAGAGCCTAACATGAAAGAAACAACCCATGGTCTTGGTTATTGTGCTTTGATTCTAGAAATCAAACCATAAAAAAAACTTCACTTAATATCAACACTCTCACAAAGGATTCCTCTAATCCAACTTTGATAGTAGTGCATCCTAAATTGATAGACACTAGTGGTCTTGATTGTTATCATTTGCAAGAAACAATGAAATCTTCACTTAATGTCAATGTCATCACACAAAACACTAATGATTTGAATTTGATATACTTTATACCCTCCTGTAAAGGAGAGAATAAAATATCACAATCTAAAGAGTCTCATTTAAGTATGACACCTAATACTAAGCAAGAGATATCTTTGTCGCAAAATAAAGGAACATCTCTTATTTATAAAGAGAGTATCTTGTTGAGACTCCTCTGAGATCATTTGATATCCCTCCCTCCAGGAATATGAAATAAATTCTACTATAGGATTTCATTTTGTGCATATCGTAGAGTTAATGGCCATTCCACTAATTAATGTAAAGCTTTGAGTAATAAAATCTAACATCTTAAGGATTTTGGTGCTCTTCCTTATATGGGGGCACCCAATTCCTCTAATGGATATTGATTTTCACTTTGTCCTTATATGCCACTTGTTTTCTATTTTGGCTAGTTGACCACCTTTCATGTATATATAAGAGCAATCTTAGGACGTAGATGATATACCTTAAGTTGGATTGCTTGTGACATACTTATTCATGATGTAGCTTATTGGAAACATATGACTTGGCATATGGCTTTTCGATTAAGCTCTCATGTTTTTTTATACTTTAAAGCAATTTCCCATAGTAATGATGTTAGAAATTTCTTTAAAGTGGTGGAATACATTGACACTTATATTTCATTGTGTGATTTTATTTATTCTTGCAATGCATCCTTTTCTTGGTGGTGTCATTGGGTTTGATTTCCTTTGAGAGAGTGATATATCTTTGAATTTTCCTCTCTTGGAAAAATTAAGTAGAATGTTCCCTAAGATAAGACCTTGCATTTTTTATCTCTTGGAGACTTTAAGCACAATGTTACCTAAGATTTAGACCTCACAAAAACTAAGAAAAATCCCTTCAAACATCCCTCGTTCTTGTTGGATGCATTTTTGTACCTTATTAAATTCATGGAGGTATGGCTTTGATATGGTTTCTTGAGGATCACCTAGTGAACAACTAGCATCACTAGCCCTCATGAGTGTGTATTTTATCTTTTTCCTTATCATAGTAACGGGAATATTACTTTGATATGGATCACTTGGGGCTCACCTAGTCAACAAATACCTTCAATACCCCTTGTGAGTGGGAATTTTTTTTGCATAGTGGACAATACGTTCCACTTGTAAACATTTTTTGCACAAACAACCTAGACCCAATTTACAACACATTGGATGGCCAGTTGAAGCTTGATCCATAGCATTTTTCTTTTTCCTTTTTATTTTTCTATCTTTGATGGTGTATGTTGGTGATCTATTTATGGCTTCATATATCATTCGCATGTGTGTTGCTTTGTGTCTATCGTGGTTCATCATAAGATCTTTATCTTGGGGGCTTGGCCACCATCTTGGTTATTGTCATCCTATATTACTAACCATTTTACATTTAAACCCATCTTGATTGCATGGTTGGATACTTTAATGTGAGTTCTAAGTAAGTTCAACTTGTCACTAAAGTGGGGGCTAAATGTAGTGTAGGAGAATGCATACCCTTGCATTTTCCCACTTTTTTGTGCCTTGCTTTGTTTATCCTCATTTTCTTAATTGGTCCTATTGTACATCCACAAGCCTAAAAAATTGTATCTTTTTATGGCTAATCCCAAGAAACATCAAAGGATAAATGATAATTTAATGATCTTGGCTATGTGTCCCTGATTGTTAGGCTGGGACTAATACACCACCTAGGGCATCCTTTTCCTCCAAAGATCTTGGGATGCTCTTTTTAAAAGCACCTTAAATGGGTCCCTTTTTGGAGTCTATGCCTTGATTTTTCATGCCTCATGACTAAGATGCTACCTAGGGCATCTTAGTCCACCTTAAGTTATTTTTGAGATTTAATTTCAAATCTTTGTGGGATTTAGCCTCTTTTAATTAATGAATTCATTTTTAAGCTTGTTGTGGTGTAATTTCAGGATATTAATCATGGATAAGTATAAATACAACTTAGTTCTTTCACTCATTTCTTACCAAGCAAGTTGAATGAGCATCCCTAATAGCACAATTGAGTTCAAAAGAGCATTCAAGAGTAGTTCATAAAGCATTTGGATCCATCATCAAGATTCAAGCATCACGTCAAAATAATTCTTGCATCATGTGTGTTTTTGAGCTAACATTTGTGATGTAGGGTTTTGATTCAAGCAAGAAATTCATGTCAAGATCTATCATGCATTCATTCAAGTCAAGATCTACATTCAACCTAGAAACGTCACACCAGTTTGTAGATTTCATAACAAGGGTTTGGTGAGTTGCAAAATAACACTTTGTTCACTAATCATTTCCCTTCATTATTTCATTTCATTCCAAGGTTTTATTACCAATAAGGGGTTTGACCAAGGAAAACCAATATTTACTAATAATCAACAAGTTTTTCCTCTCTTGTTTCTTTATGTTTGTAGATTTAGGTTGAAGGTCATTTGAAGTGAAAAGTTGCATAGTTGCATTACAAAATTGTCATGTTCACGGAAAGTCACCTACAAGACAGATCTAGAGGTTTCAGGACCTGAGATTAGAGAGGAAGGAAATGTAGACATTGAGCCTCAAGATCATATTTAGAAATTTTAGAAACTGAAGATGGTACAAACTCAACAATAAGATTTTCTTAGTCCTCCCAAGGGTATTTTGTACAAATTCTTTCATTTTCTATTCTAACATCCGAAGATTTCTCATCTACCCCAAAAAATTAGCAATGAGACTAAGACAATAGTAAGGGCTCCTTTGTCCTCCCTAGCACATTTTGACAACTTTTTTTGCATTTCTAGAATTGTTATCACATTTTCTAGACTTCTTAGGTACATACATCCTATCTTTTTGTTACCTATTTTTTTCATTTGCACTCATCATTTGGCTTGCATTACTAGGTTTTGTGAGTTGAATGTTAAGTTGTCTTCTCCATGCTTTTTCTTGGTGGTGAACCATTCAAAGCCTAAAGAACCCCCTAGGTCTTCTTTGTTGAGAGATGACACACCTTTTTATTGATAGTCAATTCATTTTGGGATCCTAGGGAATTCTTGAATGATAATTGGAGAAGATTGATGTTATATGACTTAGGAACTAAAGCACCCATTTTCCTATTAATAAAAAACCTGCAAAATAGAATATTGTATTGATTTTCTTATGGGGGGTTTTCCTCAGTAAAACCCCTAGTTTGGTAGTTAAACCTTGATAGAAATAATATATCTTGAATGTAACTATGAGTTGAAGGAAAAATCTTAACTATATCTAAGATTAGGAGATCTAAAATGCAATGAAACCTTATTATAATGTGATAGAATAAGATCCATGAATGAAACATAGAGATGATGACTCACATTGGGAGATCTCTAATCACCCTAATAAGTGATAATAATGCATGTACCTTGCTTTAGGTAAAAAGTAGAATGATAATGGAGGATAGAATATTTTAGGAAATAATTTATAATGTTTGATTTGATGGCTAGTAAAATCTCTCCAACCTAGAATCCATCATGATTCACCATAGGAAACCATTATCAATATTTGACAATGCTAGATCTTGAATAAAAGTGAGATTGAAGACCTTTAAAAACACTATAATGCTGCTCCAAGAATTCAACTTTATGTGCTCCTTGCTCTAGAATGCTTGAGTGCTCAAGTTGATATTATGAATGCTTAGGTCTTGTAATTACTTTTCTAAATGAAAATGATGATTTGAAACCTTATTTATATAGGAACTTCATCTAATTTACCATTTATTAGATCCCAAATGTTGACATTGATAAAATAACTGAATTAAAAACCTTAATTTCCTAATCAAACCCTAGAAAGGGGCCACCTGAGACTCCTATGACACTTGTGGCATATGGGTCCAACCTACGGGGACTCATATGCCCAAAGTTCCATATAAATCCCACCTTAGTATTCTAAGGTGAGTAAAGGTTAAGGTGTTTGTAAATTGAATTCCTTTGTTGATTTTTTTGGGATTTTAGTCAAAATAAAGGGCCTTAGGGGCCTATTAATGATGATTTAAATGGTCATGAATGCAAGGGTAGTAAAATGGGTCCGAACTAAGTGTTAAATTGCACCATCTTCAAGAAGGGATTATAATTTTCTACACTAGAGGAGATAAGATATTTCCTATTCCTTTGGAAGTGATTCTTGTGGAAAATATTAAAGAAGTTTGTATCCTAGATAATGATAGTGAGCTTGAAATTACTCTTCAAGTTCTTGGATGAACAAAAAAAGAAAATAAGGATTTGAAGGGTAGCTTGAAGGAAGTAAAGGAGTGCATTAAGAAACTAAAAGAAAAATATAGAGAAGTTAGTGATCAATTGAAGAAAGTAGATGAGGAAAAGTCACTAGAATAAAAGAAGAGGTGGAAGAAAAGAGGAGAATTGAAAAGTGTCAAAAAGATGAAATTCAAAAGATGGATGAATGTGAAAAGCTTGAACAACAAGTGATAATTCTAAAATCAAATCTAGGAAAGGAAAGCAGACATGAGGATAAATTCATGACAAGTTCTACAATGTCAGATGAACTAATTGTAGGGTAGAAACAATCAAAGGATAAAAGTGGCTTGGAATTTGAAGAAGGATAGATTTTAAAATAAAATCAATCCCTTGAAAAAATTAAAAATTAAAGAAAGAATCAAGGAAATGGCAAAAAAAATCAGCAATCAAAGAAGCAATACTAGAAGGACTCCTATCAGATAGCCTAATGCTCAAAGGTACTTATATTTTAATGGTGTCTGTTATTCTTGCCATAGGTTTGGGAATAAGGCAAAAGATTGTAGAAATAATTTAAAAGAGAATGATGGAAGGAATCAAAATGCCTTATCATTCAACAATCAATGTTTTAAATGTAGAATTATTGAACATAAAGCTATGGAATGTAGAATTTAGATGATTTATCCATTTAAAGGCTACTATTATAACTACAATTTACTTGGAAGCAAGGGTAAACAACGAAGATATAGATTGAATAAAGGATAATGTGGATGTAAGAATGTTGTTTGTTGTAATTGCAATGAACCAGGACACTTTAATATAGATTAAAAAAGAAAAAATATGAAAAGGTATTATCTAGTGAAATGATATGAACCAATCACTAAGATTGAACCAAAAGAAGTTAAGAAAGAAATGGAAAGGATTTGGAGAAAGGAAGGAGAATTTGAAAAGAAAGGAGAATCAAAAGTATCAATTTCATCTATGCCATCCTCCAATGCACATAATCTTGTCAAAAGTTAAATATAGGTAGTGGTGAAGGGAGAGCAATAATAATAAAAAATAATATCCCCTTTTGATATATGATACCAAGTCATGACATAAAGGAATTTGTTGAACGTGAAAAATTCAACATTTCATGCAAAAGGAATTCTCAGATGCACATGTGTGAAGAACAAATTTTTCAAAGCTTCAAAAGATGGAAATACATATAAATTTTGAGAACATCTACTTGTGGTATGAAGCATTTATTATTGAAGCAATTTGGATTAAAGAAATAAATTTAAGTATGTTAAGGAAAATTCATTTGATGAAATGCATTTGCAAAAGAGAAGTGTGTAGAGAAAGCTTGAAGAGACCAACGTATTTCCATACCACAGAACCTCATTTTTTTCCTTTAGTGTTTAGACAAGAGGTAAGTTACTATTGCTATACATTATTCCCATTAAATTATTCATTGAATCTTATTGATTGTGATGGAGATACCTTGAGTTGTAGATAATTCAGTGAGATTGGAACCACAATTTAAAATGTATCTTGTTAAAACCCTAGAACTTAACCCCTTCCAAGGTCTGATTTTTGAAGTTCCTCTTTGTGTTATTCCAGTTGAAGACATTGGGATATATATTCATATAAAATTGGAAGAACCTACCTATAAAAAAGTGCACATATTATGGTTTGAAGAATTAAGTGGAGATGAGTTTACCCTAAAACTATAATACAATTTTCTTATAGAAATGAAAGTGGATGTGTGGGATCAATTTATAGACTTTAACAATGAAGAGAGATGTATTAGATTGACACTTAGAAGATTTCATGATGAATTTGTATGGCTTGACAATTTGCATATGACTTTTAGAGAAGCAATTAGAGATTTTATTGGTTTACTATCAACTAGACCTACTCTTGAATGAAATTTGGACAAAGGAAAGGGTTTAATAAATAAAATGGGTACTAGAATCAATAATACGACTATTTAGTATGCAATTTTGGTTATTTTACATTCTTATTTTGGTTATAATTATGTCTCTACCATTGCAATTGAATTAGGATTTGAAATGGTTGATAAAAGAATAAAATATGATATTTGTGAGTTACTTTGGCAACAAATATTGGAAAAATTGAATTATATAAAGAAGAATAAATGTAAATTTAGATATGGAACATTAATATTATATCTAATCTTCTACTTTATGGGAGAATTTCTTGGTATAGGAGAAGTTGTTTGGGTAAATACCAAATCGACTGCTCATTGAATCAAATAATTAATAAGAAAAATTGGAGATTTAGATGCAGAAGGAGATTCCATTTCCACTTTCTTTTGAAAATTCCAAAGACAATGAACAAAATATGGAGAATTCCAAGCTCAAATTAGTCATAAAATATAAGGATTTCATGACATTTTTGGTGTGCATTAATGGATGTATTATCAAGGTAGTTGAACCAAGAAACACATGGATTACTGAGTTAGGGTATGAGATTGAAAAGTATTATGTTGTTGGTTGTATTGAAATGTTAATTAATATCCCTCAAGATCTGAGAATAGGCCTAGATTTGGAACTTACATTGCAATAGCTTGAGAAATTCTTGAAAATTTTGACTTGATCTTTAGAAAATCAATGATTCATTCTAGAGAAAAGAGAAAAATTACTGAGGTTCATGCATTGATTTCTTAGACTAATTAAGCTCCATGGAGACTTAAGCAGCTAGCAAGGAAAAAGGGTATGTGCAGGATTATGATGGGCCAAAAAGTGGCAATATGATGGGTTTTTGTAGGGTATGTGGTTGATAACTCTTTCTTTACCCAAAATTGATGAAATGAAAAAGGGTTTTTAAAGGAGATTCTCAGCTTTCCACCAATATAAATTATGCTTTACTTTGAATTTAATAAATAATTATTATTTATTTTCTATTTGAATTACAACTAAAGTCCTGATTGATAGGCTAATTGAAAAACATCTATATCTTTCAAACAATATCACATTTTTTGAATCCAAAACATGTGTCACATTCTATGCTTCACATACTATAGGATTAAAAAAATTATATATGAATTTCATGAAGTTTTGACCAAGTTAAGGTGGTTAGACTTACAATTTTTATTTTTTTTAAAAAATTGTAATAAAAAAGCATAATTAATTATTTACTTGGAAAAAGAGTACAAAAAAATATGCATCACATCGGGACATGAGTCCTCTACTTATATATAAAATCTTATAAAAAAATATTATTATTTTATTGTGGTTAGGGTGGTCGACAAACACCTACTTCTTATTTTTTCCCGAATTTAAAATCGCTGCATTGAAATTTCAAATTTTCACCATATATATATATAAACCTAGTAGTTTCGAAACTACATTCAATTTGCTACAAATTCTATTCTTACATATTTTTGAAATAATATAGATAACTTATTCAAATTTTTACGTCAAGTTGCCTAACTTTGATTTTTCTAATTCTTTTCCCACTTAAGGGCCCATTTTTTCCATGATGAACCTACACATACCAAAAAGATACATCTTCATAAATTGTTCGTAGAGGTCTCACCAACTCTTCATGGTCTATTGTGGAGAGCAAAAACTCATTGAAAGATAAATTCAAAGAGCTAAAGACTCAAGAAGTAAGTGAAATGGTCACTTTGATAAAAGAAAAAGGATTATTGGAAATTGAAGATAGGTGAAGATCTACACATAACATTGCACTTGAAAAACTTAAAGAGGTTCACAAGTGCAAGAAAGAGGCCATAATTCTATTCTCATTTTGTTGGACATAGCCTAATGTGATTCAAATATTTGAAGATGTTGAGGACACTATTGAGACTCAAATAAAATATGCTTCCAACACATTTAATCTAGATCTTGATCTAGATGATCAAACTTGGTATGGTTTAATAGAGCTATGTGAAGACTATCTTATATTACATAAGGAGAAAGGAGAAATGATTGAAGAATTTGGTTAGCTTAGAGATCTGATAAAGATTAATTTCACTCTTGTCTACTATGCTCTTTCTTTGGTTGATAGGATTCTGAACTCAAATGTTTCTCCTAGGCCTCTAGTTGAAGGAAAATATATCCTAGTTGATCTTAATTATCTATGTATAGGCTTGTCAAAAGAAAAGAAGCTCTAGGATGAATGGAAATCCTCTTGGATAGATACTCTTAGAAAGCCTCAAGGGAAAACCAGCTCTATTTGACTACTCACAGATGTTGTTTTGGATGTACTCCTTAGGAGGAGTATTCAATTATGTAAAGGATATTTTGAAAGAATTCAATATGGTTTTATCCTTTGCCATTAATGTAAAAGGGGGAGAGACGATACCATCTGAATTTTTTTTTAGGAGAAAAATAAAAAGTTGAGAAGAAAATTTTTTTATGGTTTTCAAATCATGTGTTTCCACAAATGACAAAGGGGGGGATTGTTGGAAATTGGAAGGTGTTAACATTACTTGTATAGTTTAGTAATTGCAATAGTAAATATGATTCATACTATGGACACTTTAGTAGTAGAAGACTATTGATCCAGTATTTTGTTCTAGGTTATCTTATTTTGGAAGATTCATTCAGAAGTTGATATTATATTTTCATCTCGACATCATTTGCATCCACTGAGAAGAATTTAGTTGACTTCACTATATGGTTGGAAATATTCAGTTACTAGTAATTTGGAAACCAGTGTTCTACTTATATATTGGTTCAGTACACTATTTTTTTGGTCTAGATTCCACCTCAAGAAAAGATATCACTACATGAATTTATACAAAGATTTGTGACTACAAGATGCATCTTACACCAAAGTTTTATGATGACTTGTGAATGCATAAGGAAGATATGAATGATAGTGTTCTATTTTGAAGACTACAATATGTTTTTGATGTTGGATATTCCACATTTTCTCATGATTGATTATTCTATCCTACAGAGTTGAAGATAAGTTATACAATGGAATTTAAAGGATAATTTGATGTGTTAACAAGTTTTTATGTTGCATGTTTGATGAATTGCACATTCATTTGGAATTTTGATGTTTTAGGTCTAAGTCTAGTCGACCTAAATATGAATTTGTGTTAAAAAGATAAAAATATGTGCTTCGAATGATAAATGGATCTATTTTAGGTCCATGCCTACTAATACGATATATAACTCATGAAGATGAGTGTATTTTGTGGATAATTATGATAGAGTTAGTTTTGATGCGAGATAGGGTTTCTCTAATTAGGGTGACCTAATTAGTGAAAGTGAATGTATACAGTATATATGTAAGATATTTTTGTGGAGAAGTGAATATGGTGTGAAATAAGAAAGGGAATGAAAGTTATAAAGTGTGAATGTGTGTGTGAGTATATAGTATACTTACAAAGAAGTGTTTTATATATTGTGCTTCACCAAAACTGAACTTCAACACAGGGAAGGTGCATTCTATCTCAATTCATCTTTTTGAAAATATCCATACTCTATTTTGTAAATTATTTCAAGCTATGAGCCTTCAAGGATAGTCTATCCTGGTAGTGAGCCCTTATAATATTCTATATTTGGATATATTATATTGTGATCTAACCCTCACTATGGTTTTTCCCATTTTGGGTTTTCCAAGTAAAAAATATAGGTGTTCATGTGTATTCTCATCTTTTCTTGATTCCATGCTTTTATTTATTGTTACAGTTAGAATTTTTCTATTACTTCGGTGGATATTAAGTAAATGGTTTAATGGAATACTGATTCAATCCCACTTTAAGTATTTTGTATGTTCAACAATCATAATATTATAAAAAAAATGATTCAACATAGGAAATAGGTGTGTGTGGAATATTTTGAACTTGCCTTCCAAAGTTGTATTCTTCCATTCTACTCCACACCATTGGAAGGTCTTCACAGTTAAACCCTTTCTATAGATGATTCACTTTTTCGCCTTTCTTGAGGAACCTTTCCATTTTTTTTTGGTAATACCCCTTCAACTTATAATAAATCGAGTCCCCATCCAAGGAGAGGATGGTAACTTCATAAATGAGCTACATGATGAGGAAGGAGTTCTCTCTAACAATAACATTGCAATATTTCTTGGATTTGGAAAATTCCATGGATAAATTGGGGTCATGCTTCATGATTCCCTCAACATAGGATGCTAGCTTTCCCCTTTGGAGAATGTTCCAAAAAATAGAATATTTTTTCCAAGCCTCATAGGAGGTAGGCTCATCCTACAAAATATCTCCTCCCCTAGCAATATTCAAAATAAATAGAGAAAACAAAGGAACTCTATAGAAACACCCAAAAAAATACACAATAAAAAACTAAGAATTCTTATGAAAAGGATGATGGGTATGTGCACGATCATGAAGGGCCAAAAAGTGGTGATATGATGGGTATGTGTAGGGTATGTGGCTAACAACTTCTTTTTTACCAAAAATGATGAAACAAAAAGCGTTTTAAAAGGAGATTCTCAGCTTTTCACCAATATAAATTATTCTTTACTTTGAATTTAATAAATAATTATTATTCATTTTCTATTTGAATTACGACTAAAGTCCTAATTGATAGGCTAATTGAAAAATATCTATAGCTTTCAAATGGTATCATAGTTTTTGAATTCAAAACATGTGTCACATTCTATGCTTTGCATACTATAGGATTAAAAAATAAAAATTAATTTCATAATTTTGACCAAGTTAAGGTTGTCGACATGAATTTTAATATTTTTTAAAAGTTGTAATAAAAAATTCATAATTAATTATTTACATGGAAAAAAATTACAAAAAATATGCATCACATTGGGACATGAGTCTTCTACTTATATCTAAAATTTTATAAAAAAATATTATCATTTTATTGTGGTTAGGGTGGTCGATAAACACCTACTTATTTTTTCCCTAAAATTTAAGTACTAATGCATTGAAATTTCAAAATTTCAGCAAATAGATTTTTTTTTTTAAATAAACCTAATAGTTTAAAAACTACATTCAGCTTCCTATAAATTCTATTCTTACATATTTTTTAAATAATATAGATAACTTATTCAAATTTTTACATCAAGTTGCGTAACTCTAATTTTTTTGAATTTTTGGCCACTTAATGACATGTTTTTTCCATGATGATCCCGCACATACCCTGATCAGGAAGGAAATATTACCATAAATGTAATTTGTGCCAAATGTCATAGTGAGTAGAAAGAGCTTGTAGCTCGAGCTCATAGATCAAGTGCATTTTCATGATTAGATATTAAGTGACCTACAAACCAGGGGATTAAATAAATAACATCCCAAATGATGACGTTAGATGTGAAATCTCCCAATTTGGTGAGAGTGTCCACCACTTTATTACATGCCATGAACATGTGAGTAAATCAATTGATTTCAAGATCCATTATGATATTTTGTTCCAAGAAGAAAAGGCCCCAAAGGGTCCAACATATGTTTTCCTTCCCATTTAGCAACATAATGGTGTTTCTAGAATCACCTTCTATTCCCAAGTGGAACAAATTTTCATTCATGGCAATACAGATTCTAATATGGTAAGAAACAACCACGTCAACAAAGTTTGATGTTTTAACTCCCAAGTTCACTGCATAAACCAAAACCATCTTACCATGATGGTTGTGAATTATACCACCCCCACACATCTGTTGTGGTTATTAACTTGTTAGTATTATATTAGAATGATAAAATTATCTAAGTAATATTTAGAAAAATAATTATGAGCTTTATAGTTGTCTTAGAAAGCTAAACACCATAGAGGAAATATAGTATTATTTTTTAACATAACTAAAATAACTAAATTGATAAAGTGAAAGAATAATATTAACTATCAATAGAGAATAACCTAACACTAAATTATGATGGCCTTTGGACTAGGTGCTAGAGATGAATAAATATTTTAGTGTGATGTGTTGTAGTTTGTATGATGAATTTGTCTAGAAAATTAAATCCACCTTGAAAAATGCTTCATATTCGATAAAAAAAACAAATTATAGGAAAATTACAAGTCATAGAAAAATAAAATATTAGAAATGGGTATGTGCAAGATCATGATGGGCCAAAAAGTGGCAATATGATGGGTATGTGGCTAACAAATAGTCTTTTACTCAAAATTGATGAAACGAAAAGGTTCTTTAAAGGAGATTCTTAGCTTTCCACCGATATAAATTATACTTTATTTTGATTTTAATAAGCAATTATTGTTCATTTTCTATTCAAATTATGACTAAAGTCCTGATTGATAGGCTGATTGAAAAACATCTATAGCTTTCAACAAGATCACATTTTTGAATCCAAAACATGCATCACATTCTATGCTTCATATACTATAGGATTAAAAAATTAAAATTAAATTTCATGAAGTTTTGACCAAGTTAAGGTGGTCGACATACAAGTTTTTATATTTTTAAAAAGTTGTAATAAAAAATTCATAATTAATTATTTACTTGGAAAAAAATTACAAAAAATATGCATCACATTGGGGATGAGTCCTCTACTGATATCTAAAATATTATAAAAAATATTATCATTTTATTATGGTTAGGTGGTTAGACGACACCTACTTCTTATTTTTTCCCCGAAATTTAAGTACCACTACATTGAAATTTCAAATTTTCACCAAATAGATTTTTTTTGAACAAACCTAGTAGATTATAAACTACATTCAATTTGCTACAGATTCTATTCTTACATATTTTTGAAATAATATAAATAACTTATTCAAATTTTTATGTCAAGCTACCCAACTCTAATTTTTCTGATTTTTTGGCCACTTAAGGGCCTATTTTTTCCATGATGATCCTACACATACCCAAATTTAGTTAATTTATTTATATAAAAATGGAAAAAATAACACTCGAAAATGAAGATACAATATTGGCAAAACCCTAAATAATTGATTATGTTATCTTTAGAGGAAAACCTATAGCTTGAAGAAATAAAGGAATTTTTTTTTTTGTTATCATTGATCTTTCCTTATTTTTAAGCCCCTATTTTGGTTTATCCAATCTCCATAGAAAACTAATATTTTTTAAATAATTGATAAAATACAAATGCTCTTATACTTAGAATTTGAAGAGGAACAATAATGTGATATAGTGCAACAAAATGAGAACTAGATCGATATAGAATGGGAGGATGTAATCAAAAGTACCAAAACCAATAGATATGTGTTTTAGAATAAAAATATATAAAATAGAGAATAAGTTGGAGAAAACTATAGAGGAAGTCGCCTCCCAAATTTTGGTGAAGTGAATGGAGGCACAAATATTGATGCAAGATACTAATAAGCTTCTTACAATGTTGGAAAAGAATTAGAGTCTTCACATGAACTCCATAATATTGGTAAGAGCTTAATAATGTTGTTAAAATTATATATATTTACAAATTTAAAATATAAATAGTGAAACAAAGATTGAAAGAATGAATAGGATAAATAAAAATGGTCTAGATAACAAGGAGTTATTTAACCATTCATATTCACTTCATAATAGTGAATTAAAGGTTGATATATGGAAGTAAAAAAATAAATTATCAAAATAAATGTTGAGTGATGAAATTTCTTTGGGCTCTAGTGTCTGACGTGTGCATCTACATGTTATAATAGTGTTTAGGTATTCCTAGATTAAAAAAAGGGTATTAAAAACCACACAAGGATGACACCTATGATATCAACCTTAGGAGAACTAACAAAAATATGCTCATATTTTTGGCATAAGGAGAAATCACTAAGAAATTTCTTAAATGGCTTAAAAAAAACTACATGATATAGACACCAAAGTGAGTATAAAACATAGTGTTAAATTACAAGTGTATACAATTATCAATATTGCATATTCTCCCATTTCAATGAGCTTATGAAACTAAACTAATATGTGTCATAAATAAAATAAACTAAAATAATATAAATTATATACATTATAAAACCAAAAAGGATATTCTAGATGAAGCAAAGTTATTCAAGATGTGTAATTATACCCATAAACTAAAAATGTACTAACCAAATGCATTAGTAAGGAAAATATTTCCCAAGAAATAAAGTTAGAATAACACATACGACCTACACAAATAATGTATTAGATGAAGCTAAGGTTCATGGGTATGAGGAGAGGATTAGCTAATGAAGCCAAGACCACATTGTAAGAGACTGAACTTCCTTAAACCAAAATTCACTATTTTTTATTTTTCTAACAAGGTAAATCTCTTAATGTCTTGCTCAATTAGTTGTATATTTAGGAAATTCTATCCATATAGGATAGGAATCTATCCATCAAGGATAGACATCTAACCATATATTTAGGTTAATGTTCATATGGGACCAAGACTCATCTATCCATCCAAGATAGGCATCTAAATGTTCAGGTTAGATTAATGTCCATACGAGACCAAGATTTATCTATCCAAATAAGGTAGACATCTAACCGCATGGGTTAGAAAATGCTCTGGCCAGAGACTTAGAATCATTAGGACCATCTGAGTCTTGAATCACTCTCTAAAGATTACACTCCCCTACTAGGAGTGCACCAAGGTCAACGTCCTTAGGAGTATGTGAGAAAATAGTAAAAGCTTGAGTCTTGCCTCAGAATTTGGCCTAAAGCCTCAAGGAATCAAGAAAATCCATCTGGGATTCCTTTTGAGTATAACAAGTAATTTCCATCTTTAATTTTAATATTTATTTATCTTTCTTTAACTCAAGGTATCTTAACAAGACCGACAAGTAAAACACCCTTAACCAATCCTAAATCACCACCTCGAGTGCCTACGTACTACGGGAAACTCTATCCCTAGACTACCTACATTCACCATTTCAACACGAGATCAAGGCATGGGTATGTGCAGAATCATGATGGGCCAAAAAGTGGCGATATGATGGGTATGTGTAGGGTATCTGGCTAATGAATTTTTTTTACCCAAAATTGATGAAATGAAAAGAGTTTTTAAAGACCATTCTCATCTTTCCACCAATATAAATTATGCTTTACTTTGAATTTGATAAATAATTATTATTCATTTTCTATTTGAATTACAACTAAAGTCTTGATTGATAGGATGATTGAAAAACATCTATAGCTTTCAAACGGTATCACATTTTTTGAATCTGAAACATGTGTCACATTCTATGCTTTGCGTACTATAAGATTTTTAAAAATATATGAATTTCATGAAGTTTTGCCCAAGTTAAGGTGGTTAGACATATGAGTATTTATATTTTATAAAATTTGTAATAAAAAATTCATAATTAATTATTTACTCAGAAAAAATTATAAAAAAATATAGATTACATTGGGACATGAGCCCTCTACTTATATCTAAAATATTATAAAAAAATATTGTCATTTTATTGTGGTTATGGTGGTTAGACAGACACCTACTTCTTATTTTTTCCTTGAAATTTAAGAACTACTACATTGAAATTTTAAATTTTCACTAAATAAATATATATTTTTAAAAATAAATCTAGTATTTTAAAAACTACATTCAATTTTCTACACATTCTATTTTTACATATTTTTTAAATAATATAGATAAATTATTCAAATTTTAAATCAAGTTGCCTAACTCATTTTTCTAAATTTTTTCCACTTACAGCCTATTTTTTCTATTATGATCCTATGCATACCTGTATAATATGTAGTTTTGTTTTCTAATCTATTGTTTGATGTAAAAATTTTTGTGGGTACGCGACCCTTTCTAGGGCCATTTCCCCAGATAGTTTCTCTTTGGTTGCTACACACAAAAGGGAGCATATAAAACATAAATATTCATCGTGATCATTTGCTTGTCTCCTAATTCATCTATGTCCTAAATTCCAATAATTCACATAACCCTTTCTTGTTAAATAACAAATCATCACTAATAAAAGAATTGAAAGTCAATTCACATGCCCAAACTCTATTGGGGTTTCCTATGATTTTCACTAGCGGATGTAAGTACATTAAAGTATTATCCATTTAGATTATCGATCCAAGAGGTATTTCCCACCCCTTGGATTTTAACTCCAAAAATAATCCTTATTACTACCCAAAAATTTATATAGGAGGTGTGAACCCCTAATTCGAAGTGCCTACAAAAACACAACAACAAACAATGTTAGAGAGTTATCTTGTAAGCATGAACAAGGATTCCCCATGAAATCCATTCACAAAGCTAAAAATAGGAAATAAAACAAAGAAAACAATGAAGAACATAATGGAAATATGAAATCCTAATTTAGCATGCAAACACTTGATCCCATGGGGGAGTTGGTGCAAATAGGTGTGTGGAGATTTTCCCTTTCCCAACTCCTTGAATGCAAATGTTGATTGAAGATGATTGATCCACTTGATAAGTCCCTCAATGAGCTCCAAAATCTGCAATAAACTAGTTAAGAAGATGGATGGAATTTGAGAGATATTTGTGCATAATAACTTTGCATAATTGTGGATGATGAAATAAGGATATAAGCTCTTTATTTATAGATTGATAAGTTGAAGAGATGTCCAAATTTGATCAATGTGGGACAAAGATTCAACCAATGATATGATGCCACTTGTCAACATGTGAGAGGATGAAGGTTGAGCAAGTTTTGATCCATGTGCAAGTTTGAAATTTGAATTTGAGAAAAGACATGTAAGAGGGGGAAAGAAAATTGCATTAAATGCCCCTTGGCTCAAGGCAAGGACATGTAAGAAGAAGTAAATTCCTTGTTGGAAGGACTTGTAAGAGAGAGTAAATGACATGTTGGAAGGACATGTCATTCAAATTTTGAATTTGAAATAGAAGAATATTCCTCCAAAAGATGCTTTGTTGAGGGAAAATGAAGATTTAATAAATCAATAAATTGATTTATTTGTGCAAGTGGGAAAAGCTAGAGGATTTTGAAGATTAGATTAGATTTAATCAAGATTTGATCAATTTAATGAAGATTAGGAAGTTTGACTTATTTTGACTTAGATTTTTGGATTAATTTAAATCAAACAAGAGAGGAAATGATTTAATGAGTTTAATTAAATAAACATGTTTTGATTATTTAATTAAAGAGATTGAAGTAAGATTAAATTAAATAAGATTTTAATTTATTCAATTTAATAGATAGACTTTAGAGATTTAATTAATTAAATAAAATTAATTATTTAATTAAAAGAGATGGAGAATGATTTAAGAGACTTAATCAAACACATGATTTGTTTAATTAAGAGAAGAAAACAAATGAATTTAATCAAATAAAGATATTCAATTAAATGGTTAGGTCGGGGAATGATTTAGGATGAAATGATGTCAGTAGTCAGACTTAGATGCACAATGTTAACTTGTACATTTTGGTTCAGGAGGATGCCACAGACATCGTTGTTGCAACTTTATTAGGCTATAAGTGCAGTAAGTCAAGCGCAATGATATTACTTGTAAATGTGAGTCAAAGGAACCATTAATACCGAACGATGTTGGTTTTTTTGTTTTTCTCCTCTTATTTAAGTTTTCTATCTAAGAAGGAAATTAAATGCATTACCAACAATAGGAAAAGTAGCTTGTGCACATAAACTAAATGATAACATAATTTTTTTATACCTTCTTGCTAAGGAAGCAAAATAAAATGAACCTAATAAAATAAAAACCATTTATTCAAAGTACATTTGCTAGAAAGGAGTATTTCATCTACTTACATCCTATGAAAGTAAAACTTTTTGTGACAATGAATTGAATCATGAAAATAGTTAAATCCATTTGTGAAATAAAAACATTTATGCATAATGTTAGATTCTTCAAGATGGGTGTTCTAATTCAGAGATGGTATGAATCTAATTGTATTGCAATGTTAGTATTTCCTACAAAATAAACTTGAATCTATTTGCATAATCTATTTCATAGAGTAATCTAATTAAAGTAGTTTTAATTTAAATTACATAAAACTAATATTTTCAAGATAAATATCCATCTAAGAAAGCATAAATAATTCCAACTCAAGGGGACTTCATGGCATAATATATTGTTTTAAGACAAAAGGTTTATTAATTTTGATTCAATTGCATGAATAAATAATCCAACTAAATAAGACTTTATTTTATAAGTTATTTCACTATTTTCTTAAGATAGATAAACCAATACAATGCCTTAATCTAGTAAGAGCCTTGATTTTAATTGTATAAGTTATACTACTAATGCCTCAAGATTGATGATCTCTCTAAAATACGTTTACATTAATTTGCATAAGTTTATTCTTGATAATATTCTAATGATTACATAATGATTTATTCACTATGACCTTGTAATTAAATGAATCAACATTGTTTTAAAAATAATTGAATCTACTTGCATATTGAGGGAGAAAATTAATTTAAAGAATAACTATGATATTGAAGAATTAAGTTTATTGCAAATCTATTAAATGATAACTATGATGTTGTGCTATAAACTTTGAATCCCAAGGAAATAAATTTATTGCATAGAGAGAAAGTTTATTTGAAGAATAATAATAAATCTAAGAGTTAAGTTTATGGCATAACAAGAAAGCAATTTTATTAAGGAGATATTTTTAATTCCTTAAGTTAGATTGTATTTTGTTTGCATGAATTGAATTTTACTACTTACCATTCAGTAAAACAATGAACATCTCATTTAATGAAACATAAATTTAAGCTTAAAATTTAATGTCTAATAGTCATAATTTTTATCATAAAATTGTAATTATTGTCATAAACTTATAGTGTAGTCATAAGATATAAAGGTTGTCATTCCTCTATTTTAAAATCTTCTAGAACTAGGTCCAAACTCATAGTTTATCATCATTTTATTAAGAAGAGAGGTATATTCTAAGTTCATTTATTATATTCAACAATAGCTAGCAATCATTTCCATCTTTTATTCAAAAGAAATTAAATACTATCTCATAGAACCATGGTTTGGACCAAATCTTCATCAATCATAGATGTTAGTTAATTTTTTGTCTTACTCAATTAGGGTAACATTATTAAAATTAAGAAATTCATGGAATTTCTTTAATAATTTGAAATTTTTTTAATGAATAAGCCCATCATTTGTTTTTTAATTACACCATATAATTTATTATTTAATCTATCCAATTCATACCCCTTTTGAAAATTCTATCAATTTATTTATACTAAAAAAAATAAAAATTATCCATGACTTAATTAAATTAAAAGAATAAATTTTATAAAAAACTTTAATATAAAAACCCATATTATAAAACATATGTATTTAGATATATTTTATTTTATTTTATTTTAACAATAATAAAATAATAGTTTCATTAAAAGAAAAAATATTTTTTTGCAAATAAACATAGATGAGAATAAATTTATTTTGTTATTTATTTATTTTTAAATATATTGATTTAAAGATATAAAGAAATAAGAAAATTAATTTAATTTTGGATTTATTTTGGAAAACCAAAGAGTGGTAAGGACAATAATAATAGACTGATTCTAAAAATTTAATTGTCATAAAAAAGGATAGGAAATAGAATAATAGCTTGATTCTAACTAATTTTCTTGATTTAATTAGTTGTTCTAAAAGAAAATCAAAATAAAGGGAACCTAGATGTTGATGGAGTTGCAACAAATCTTCTTCCAAATGTTCTCCTTGTGCCTTCTTCAACTTGATTATCCTTCCTTCAATCCTATCCTTCTTTAAAGTGATAGCATAAAGATAACATTCATTTGTTGTTGATGAGAGAAGAAATAGCCTCAATTTATAGACTTGAGGGGAGGTAAATGGAGGAACAAGATTCAAGATTGATTCAATGGCTAGGATTATTTGAGAAGGTGGGGTTTGGATTGATAGCTTCACCTTGTGACAAGTGTTACAAGGAGAAGGCTTTAAAAATAGGCCCACATAGCATGGGGAGAGGAGCCAAGGGTGCTCACACATGTGTGATCACACCTTGGGAGAGGTGGATATGACAAGTCTCCACACCTTTCCCAAGACCATAAAACTCGTCACTCCTTTTTAAGTGACTTTTTAGGGGTTCATACTTTGCCCAAAATGTTATATTACATTTTCAATAAGCTCCCACCCCATAGGTACTTAGCCTAGGGGCTCATTTTTACCCTAAAGTCAATAAAGAAAGCCCAAATAACCCTATGCAATAGAATTCTAATTTTAAAATACAAATTTTGATTTGTGAGCACACCTTGGGTAGAGGAGATGTTGACATGTCTATGACATGTAAGAGATAGGGTGGCTTGATAATGAAATATTTATGACATGTAAGAGAGGGGGGTTTGACCATGTGTGCTCACACATGCACACATAGGGAAGTCAAATGGCTCAAAGTGGAAAGGTCACATGCATGGTGTGAACTCCCACACAAGGGTGAGTTGGGATGAGTTGTAAAGGTGATAATGCCTTGTGCATGCAAGTCACATGTGAGGGATATTAGAATGAATTTTTAAATTTGAAAAAATGGTAATGAAGATTAATTAATCAATTAATCTATGATTAATTGATTAATGAATTATGGAGGATAGTGACATCTCACTAATCCTAATTAATTAGATTAAATAATGTATTATATTAAATTAATGTGACTTAGGAAAGTGGATAATTTTATTAAATAAGTATAATGATAGATTGTGCTAATTAATAATGCTTAGGATAGGATGAGGACACTTGTCACATAATGACTTAATTTTTTATTCACAATTATTTTATTCCTTATTTATTCCATTTCTCTAATACGATGTACTGAAATTATTAATGAAACACTTATTTTTTAATATTGCTAACTTTTATTTGTTCCTTTTTAGGAGTGTGTATTTAATAATTTTTTTTTGTTCTTTATTCAGTCTCTACCTTCTTCACACATAAATTAATTGTATAGAACCACTTACTTAATATTACCACACAAAATTATAATGTTTACAATTTTAACAAAAATAGGGTCATGACATCCTCCCCCCCCTAATTTGTGCATTATTTCGATGCACACACTAACAAGATAAGAAGTTTCATGTTAAAATTTTAAAAACAAGAAAGAAAATATTTTTTGCATTTCATTTGTATCTTTCCATGTAGCATTCCCCTCATCGTATTGATCCCATTGTACTTTGCATTGATTAAATCTCTCTCTTGTGCAATTGGTACTAGTTCCTCTCTATGATTCTGTATGGCTCTATCATTATTCCCCCCTATTTCTTGGACCTGTAATGCATTCCAATCCAAAATATGCTTTTCATCAGGTATGTACTTTTTAAGAAGAGAGACGTAGAATACATCATGGATTCAACTCAGTTGGGGGGGTAATGCCAATCAATAAGCAACTATATTTATCTTTTCTAAGATTTCAAAAGGCCCAACATAGTGAGGTGCTAGTTTTATCTTCTTCTAAAATCTTATGGAACTTTTGTGAGGTTAAACCCTTAGGAAAACTCTTTCCCCTACTTCAAATTCCCTTAGAGATTAGTTTTTATCTGCATAGCTCTTTTTTCTATCAGAGGCCTCCTTTAACCTTTTCCTTATTTCCTTAGTTTTTCTTCCCATTTTCTTTAACATTTCTAGACCAATTATTATTTTTTCTTCAAGATTGTCCCAACTCAAAGGTGTACAACAAGTTCTACCATAAAGTGCTTCAAAGGGAGTCATTCCCAAAGAAGTTTTGAAGGTATTATTGTAAGAAAACTATACAAGTGGTAGGTACTCTTCCCATTTACTTTGTTGGTCCATACAATACATCCTAATTATGTCCTCTATGATTTAATTTGTCCTTTCTATTTTCCCATCAATTTTAGGATGATATGTTGAACTAAAATTTAATTGAGTACCCAAAGCTGATTGGAGAGTTGTCCAAAACCTTGAAGTAAATCTTGCATCTCTATTTGATATGATCTTCTCAGGTATTCCATGTAACCTAAAGACTTCCTTCACAAAGTGTCCTGCTAAGGTAGGAGCATCATCAGTTAAATTCCTTGGTATAAAGTGGGCCACCTTGGTGATTTTGTCAATTACCACCATTATTGCATCATGTCTATAAGGTGTCATTGGTAGCCCTTGTATAAATTCCATTCTAATAACTTTCCATTTACGATGGGGTATATCATGTGTGTACAATAGACCTGCTAGATGGTTATGTTTTGATTTTACCCTTTGACATTCTAAACATTTAGCCACGAAATGAACAATGTCATTTTTCATCCCTTGCCAAAAATACTTCTTTAGATCTGAATAAAGTTTATTAACTCTAGGGTGTCCTGAATAAGGAGTGTTGTGAGCCTCAATTAGAACTATATTTCTTAAATCACTTAGGTTGGGAACATAGATTCTTTTATTATACCTCAATAGCCCTTCTTGATCAAGAGTGTACCCTTCAACCTTAGGATTTTTTGGATCATTTTCCAAGATTAGGTTGACTTGCTCATACCACGGGTCATGTTTTTGCTCTTCCTTTACTTGCTCCTTGAATGAAGTCTTGAAAGTATTCATGGTCAGTAAGTGTCTCCTTCTACTTAAAGAGTCTACTACCCTATTTTCCTTTCCCTTAATATATTCTATTTCAAAATCATATTCACTTATAAATTCTAGCCATCTCCTTTGCCTTGCATTCAAGTGGGGTTGAGTAAAACTATGTTTAAGTCCTTGATTATTTGCTTTTATGACGAGGGAGAAAACCTGAGACATGAAAAATGATGCAAACAACAAGATAAATTTTATTATTATTTAGAATGGAACTTTTTACATGTAGAGGATCACAAATCCTTAAGCTCTGCAATACATGCAAATTACAAAAATTATAGAAGACCCTCCTTCGTAGCATGCAAACTCTTTTCCCTAAAAGGCTACCCAAAAATCATAAACTAACCCATAAATAACCCCTTTCTGGTTTGGAGCCAAAAAAAATATTTGAGTTATGAGTTTTGGTGGTTTGGCAATTACAAATTGAAATTCAAAAATTGAGTCCTAATTCAAAAATTGGCAATTTTCAAAAATGGCCAACTCCGAAAGCCATAACTTTTGATCTAGGACTTCATTTTTGAACCATTTGAACTGTTGGAAAGGTCTTAGAGTGAATAATGCTACAAACCATCTCAACCACTTCTAATGATTTCTCGGCCCGTATGGGGTCATTTAGTGCCTCAAACTGGATTGTGAAGGTTTTTCAGGGAAAAAAGCATAAACTGAAATATGAATAACTTTCAAACCATGAATGATCTTGACCTGATTCTTTCACCAAAGTGCTTATTTTTCTATCTTGAACCTCCCATAAATTTTTGTCTTCCCACGCCTTCAAATTCACACTTGCTAAAAATAGCAGTTGAGTAGAAAAAGTAGAAAAGCAATTTTGAAAGTTGAAAACTCTTATTCAACGAAAAGGGTATCCAAAAATGCAAAAACATCTACAAAAAGAAAACAAAAGGAACATAAATGGAAAGCATATTTTGGGTGATGCAATATTTCACACAATTGGATGCTCCTGCATCAAACACCAGGGTAATTTGAGAAGTGACTGTCATGTCTCGGATGGTTGAGGAAAACCCAAATGGTCAACCTCTGCCTTAGACAACCAAGATGAATCTTGATAGGCCTTCCTCTCCACTTCATGGATATTCTTCATATTTCATGTTTCGTACTCCTTCCCACACGGCTATCTAGGATTTCTTCAATCTCCTCCTTCTCTGAAGTAGGTGTTGGAATGCCACATTGTTCCATTGTTGGTACTTCCTCTGCACCACCTTCATGATACTTGTCAAATCTAAAATATTGAACATAGGGGAAATGTTTACTCCATCTGGAAACTCTACCTCATATGCATTCCCTGAATATTCCTCTTCAAAATTTTATAGGGACCAAACTTCTTCATCTTCAATTTGTTATAGGTTCCCACTGGAAATTGTTCTTTCCTCAAGTGGACCATCACTTCATCACTAGTTTGATACTCCTTATACCCCCTCTTCTAATCGGCCTTAGCCTTATACTGCACATTCATCTTGTTAATATATTCTCTTACCTTCTCATGTATATTCTTGATGTGCTCTGCAAAGTCTTCAGCTTTGACACTTGTCTTCTTCTCTTGGTCCATCTTCCTCAATTCTGGAGTGATCCTAGGACTTCCTCCATACACAATCTGGAATGGTGATCTACTAGTACTTCTGTTGATAGAATTGTTGTAAGAAAATTCTTCCTGGGGTAAGAACAAGTCCCATCCCTTAGGTTTATCTCATACCAAGCATCTCAGTAGGTTACCTAGACTTTTGTTCACAACCTAAGTCTACCCATCAATTTTTGGATGGTGTGCAAAACTGAACTTCAACTTTGTTTTCAATTTCTTCCACAAGGTCCTCCAAAAGTATCAAACAAATTTTGTGTCACAATATGACACTATACTCTTGGCAGACCATGTAGCCTCACCACCTCTTTGAAGAACAAGTCATCAATGTGGACTACATCATGGGTCTTCTGGAATGGGATGAAATGTGCCATCTTTGAAAACTTGTCAACTACCACAAATACTGAATCATTCCCTCTTTGTGTCCTTGGAAAACCAAGAACAAATTCCATACTTATATCCTCCCACGACCTCTCTAGTACAGGTAAGGGCTTAAAAAACCCAGTATTTTGGCTCAATCCTTTAGCCATCTGACATACCCTACAACTCTACACAAAATTCTTCACATCCTATGATAACTGATGCCAATAATAATTCTCACTGATAATGGTAATGGTCTTATCCCGACCAAAATGTCTTGCCATTCCTCCAATGTGCTTCTCCTTTATTTGGTTATCCCTCATGGAACTCCTCAAAATACACTGTTGGCTTTCCTTAAACAACATACCATTCGTGGATTATGAAATCCAACCACTTCGTCATATCAACCATAACAGGCTCCTTGCAAGCTTTCCAAGCCTCTACAAAATTAGGACCTTCAAAGTAAAATGTCTTGAGTTCATTGAACCCAATCACTTCAATCTGCATCTCTGTCAATAGTGATTTCCTCCTACTTAAGGCATCTGCAACCCTATTCGACTTCCCACTTCTATGCTTTAAAATAAAGGTATAAATCTACAAAAATTCTACCCATTTCATATGCCTCTGATTTAATATTCCTTGACTATTTAGATACTATAATGCTTGATGATCAGTAAATAAAACAAATTCCTTCAACAACAGATAATGTCTCGATTTCTTTAATGCTTGAACTATTGCATAAAATTCCTAATCATATACAAATTACTTTTTCTTTGCATCATTTAAATTTTCACTGAAATAGGCAATGGGCTTACCTTCTTGGATCAACACTGCTCCAATGGAACAACCACTGGCATCACAATCCACCTAAAACACCTTATTGAAATTTGGGAGGGCTAAAATTGGTTGCTTTCTCACCTTCTACTTCAATAGGTCAAAACTCTTTCTTGTTCTAGTACTCCACTTGAACTCTTTTCTATCCCCTTTCATTGTTTCCGTCAAGGGTGCACAAATACTACTAAAGTTTCTAATGAAATTTTAGTAAAAATTGGCCAAACCATGGAAATATCTCACATCATTAGTAGTTCTTGGGGTAGGCCATTCTAGAATATCCTTCACCTTCTCTAGGTCCATCTTGAGACCTTTTTCCAAGACAACAAACCCCAAGTACACTAACTCATTCTTCACAAAACTACACTTCTTCAGATTAATCAACAATCTCTCTTCTCTCAAATTTTCAAAGACTCAATAAATATGCATTAAATGCTCACCAAGGGACTTACTAAATATCAAAATATCATCTAAATACACAATAAAAAACTCCCTAAAAACTCTTTCAATACCTTGTTCATGAGCCACATAAATGTGCTCGGTGCATTGCTTAGCCTAAAGGGCATGCCTAACCACTCATATAGGCCCTCTTTGGTCTTGAGGGCGGTCTTCCATTCATCTCCCTCTCGAATCTAGATCTAGTGATATTTGTTGTTTAGGTCAATCTTTGTGAAGTATTGCGCTCCACTCAAACAGTCCATCAAGTCATCCACCCTTGGTAGGGGAAATCTGTATTTGATGGTTATCTTGTTTATGGCTCGGGAGTTTGTGCACATTCTCCACTCCGCATCCTTCTTCAGTGCTAGTACTGCGGGTAATACACATGGACTCAAACTCTCTTGAATCAAGCCCTTTCTCAACAATTTTTGAACTTGTTTGTTCAACTCCTCATTTTCTATAGGAGTCATTATATGAGTTGCCTTATTTAAAAAACTGGCTCCAAGGATCAAGTCAATCTTATGACTGATCTTCCTCATTGGTGGTAAACCCTTAGGTACATTATTAGAAACAATCTCCTCAAACTCACCCAATAACCTAGAAAATTCTACTAGCACATTCTCACTATCCTCTTTTTCCCTTCTAGGAATCAATGAATAACACATATGCTCATGCTTCATGCCTTCTAAAAAATTCCTTCCATCAACATAGAAAACCCTAGCACTATTGCATACCTTTTCTTCAGCCTCCTTTAGGGGTTTCAGCTTATGCCAGACTCCATCCTTCATTAGGGAATAAGTGTTTGCATGGTCATCATGTAAAGTTTTACTGTTAAACTACCATGACCTTCCCAATAGCATGTGACATGCATCCATGGAGATGATATAATAGAGTAGCTCATCATGATAGCTCCCAATCTTGAATTTCACCAAGAATTGTTCATTGACTAAAACTTTGTGGTCTTTTTGCAACCAGGCAATCTAATATGGATGTGGATTCCTTTCACTCTTCAGCTTCAACTTCATAACCATCTCTTCTAACACAAGATTGTCAGTGCTCCCATTATCAATAATGATCTCACAACATTTTCCTTCACATTTTCACCTTGTGCAAAACAAATTCTTCCTCTATTCTGTCTCCTTCTCTTTAGTTACCATGGCTCTTCTCACCACTAGGGCTTCTCCCCTTTCAACATCATCTAAATGCTCAGATTGAGCCTCCTCATTTGCATGTGCAACCCTTCCATGACCTTCTTGCCTTATGTTTGTCCTTCCTTAGTGTTGAGGGCATTCATAGGCTCGATTACCTTCTTCACCACACTGAAAACAAATACCTTTGAAACCACCTTTTCTGGATCCTTGTCCAGATCTACCTCCTCCTCTACCTCTTTGGTCACCACTGTTTTGATCATGAGGGTGGTAGAAATCATCGCTCCTCTACCCTTGCTTGTACCCACATTTCTATTTTTCTTCTCATCCTCATTTTGGCTTCTAGAAGATCTTCCACTAGAATTTCCTCTTTGGCCTCCTCATCCTTTTTGCTTGTTATCAAATATTTTTTTCAACTTTTTTTCAACTTTCAAGGAAAACTAGTACATATCCTCAATGGTCATCATTCTAACCAAGCTTAACTCCTCTTGAATACTTGGTCGTAACCCATTAAGATAATGAGCTACCTTTTCCTTGTTGACCTTTGCATGGCCTATTCTGATGATCATTTTGTGAAAATATTCTATGTATTCTTTCAAAGATATACTTCCTTGCTTCAACCCTTGCAGTTTCTTGAGTAGATCTAACTCGTAGTCCACTACTATAAACTGCTTCTTCAGTTTCTCCACCATGCAATCCCAACAGCTAATATTTTCTTTTCCTCTTTGATTTATTTCCAATTGGACCTCTTTCCACCAAATATCTTCATGGCCCTTTAGCTTCTCTTTTTCAAACTTAACCCGATCTGTGTCCTCTACTTCTTCCTACTCGAAATATTTCTCTAGCTCATAGATTCAGTCGATCAACTCTTCTACATCCAGACTTCTAGAATAACTAGGGACTTCTATTCTGAGTCTTTTTCTGATCTTTGAAATGGCCCTAATCAACCACATTTGATCTTGATCAATTTCTTCTTCTTCTTCTTCTACATCCAAATCTTCCACCTCTTCTTCATCCTCACTTTCTTCTCTCCTCCATGGGTTTAACCCTCTTCTCATTTGTTCCTACAACACATCAATTTTTCTTTGGAGGGCTTTGAAACCCTCAGCCATGAATGGATCTCTTCCATCAACATTTCTACCACCTCTGGCACCACCACACCTACCAAGCATCACTCTTAGAGGCATCTTGAATATTTTGAACCCACAACCATGGTCTTGGTATGAACTGCCTCACGATCAACGATCTGTCCACACACTAAAAAAAACTGCTCTGATACCACTTGATGAGGGAGCAAACCCAAGACATAGAAAATGATGCAAAAAACTAGAAAAATTTTATTATTATTTAGAATTGAACTTCTTACATGTAGAGGATCACAAATCCTCAAGCTCTGCAATACATGCAAATTACAGAAGACCCCCTTTCGCAACATGCGAACTCTTTTCCCCAAAAAGCTACCCAAAAATTATAAACTGGCCCATAAATAACCCCTTTTTGGTTTGGAGCCAAAAATAACATTCAAGTTATGAGTTTTGGCAGTTTGGCACCAAAAATTACAAATTGAAATTCAAAAATTGAGTCCTAATTTGAAAATTGATAATTTTCCAAAAATCGACCAAATTCTAGAAGCCATATCTTTTGATCCGAGACTCATTTTTTTGAACCGTTGGAAAGGTCTTGGAGTGAAGAACGCGCTAAGAACTACTGTACTAGTTCTGACAATTTTTGGGCTCGTATGGGGCGGTTTAGTGCCTCAAACTGGACTCAGAAGGTTTTTCAGTGCAAAAAGCAGAAACTGAAACTTGAATAACTTTCAAACCGTGAATGATCTTGACCTGATTCTTTTTCCAAAGTGCTTATTTTTCTGTCTTGAACCTTCCCATAAATTTCTGTCTTTCCACGCCTTCAAATTAACACCTGCTAAAAATAGCAATTAAGCAAAAAAAGCAGAAAAACAGTTCTGAAAGTTGTGAATTCTTATTCAACAAAAAGGGTATCAAGAAATGCAAAAATATCTACAAAATATAAAACAAAAGGAACATAAATGAAAGTATATTTTTGGGTGATGAAAGATTTCCCTCACAACATTGGATGCTCCTGCATCATTTTAGCTCAAAGGGCTTCTCAGACAAAAAGTGCCTCCATTTTTGTAAGGCATGAACAATAGTTGCTAACTCTAAATTATGGGGGGAATAGTTTACTTCATGTGTTTTCAACTTTCTAGATTCATAAGCCACTACTCCTTCATCTTGAATAAGCACTCCCCCTAATCCTTCGATAGATGGATCTGTTACCACTATGAAATGTCCATTTTGATTTGGAACCCTTATGATAGGTGTTGTAGTTAACTTTTCCTTTAAAATTTGAAATTCCTTATCACCTTTTTGTATCCACATAAAATTTTTATTCTTCCTTTGTAATGATGTGATAGGATTCACAATCTTAGAGAATCCCTCTACAAACCTTCGATAGTACCCTGCTAAACCCATAAAACTTCTCGCTTTTGACACTTTTTTAGGAATCGACTATTCCACTATTTCCTTAATCTTTTCTATATCAACGAATATTCCTTCTTTAGATATAATGTGACCAAGGTATTGGACTTTCTTTTCAAAGAAGGCACATTTTGACAATTTGCCATATAATTTATGTTCCTTCAATCTTTGCAAGACTAGTTGTAGGTGAGTTAAATGTTCTTCTTCATTTCTAGAATAAATTAATATGTCATCCAAAAACATGAAGAAAAATTTATCCAAGAAATCATGAAACACAGTGGGTATGTACAGGATCATGATGGGCCAAAAAGTGGTGATATTGTGGGTATGTGTAGGGTATGTGGTTGACAACTTTCTTTTTACAAAAAATTGATGAAACAAAAAGGGTTTTTAAAGGAGATTCTAATCTTTCCACCAATATAAATTATGCTATAATTTGAATTTAATAAATTATTATTATTCATTTTCTATTTGAATTAAGACTAAAGTCCTAATTGATAGGCTAATTGAAAAATATCTATAGCTTTCAAATGGTATCACATTTTTTGAATCTGAAACATGCATCACATTCTATGCTTCACATACTACAGGATTAAAAAGAGAAAAATTAAATTTCATGAAGTTTTGAACAAGTTAAGGTGGTTAGACATAAGAGTTTTATATTTTAAAAGTTGGAACAAAAAATCATAATTAATTATTTGCTTGGAAAAAATTACAAAAAAATATGCATCACATCTGGACAAGAGTCCTCCACTTATATCTAAAATATTATAAAAAAATATTATCATTTTATTGTGGTTAGTGGTCAGATAGACACCTACTTCTTATTTTTCCTAAAATTTAAGTACTGTTGCATTAAAATTTCAAATTTTCACCAAATAGATTTTTTCTTTATTTAAATAAACCTAGTAGTTTAGAAACTACATTCAATTTTCTACAAATTCTCTTTTTACCTTATTTTGAAATAATATAGATAAATTATTCAAATTTTATGTCAAGTTGCTTAACTCTAATTTTTTTGAATTTTTCACCAATTGTTTTTTCCATGATGATCCTACACATACCCCACTATTCATTAGGTTCATGAAAGTATCTGGGGCATTAGTCACACCAAAAGGTACAACCATGAATTCCTAATGCCCATATATTTTTTCTAAAGGATGTTTTTGGGATATACTCCTCAATTCTTAATTGATGATAGCCTAATCATAAATCTATCTTGGAGAATACTGCTACTCCCTTCATTTGGTCAAAAATGTCTTCAATTCAGGGTAATGGATACCTATTCTTTATTGTGACATTGTTTAGCATTATATAATCAATACACAACCTTAGAGTTCCATCCTTCTTAACAAACAAGAATGGTGCTCCCCAGGGGGACACACTTGGCTTAATTAATCCCTTCCCCAAAAGTTCTTCCAATTGCATTTTAAGTTCTTGTAATTCTATAGTGTTCATTTTGTAGGGTTCCCTTAACATTGGTCAAGCCCCAAGTAAGATGTCAATGGAGAAATCAAATTTCCTTTTTGGGGGTAATCATGGTAATTCTTCTAGGAATACATCCTTATATTTTTGCGAAAAAGGGAAGTTTTCAAAGGTTGGAGTATTTTCTTCTTCATTCTCATTAAAAATTACTAAGTATATTTGAGCTCCTCTTCTTCTTTCCTTCATTAAATGCATTATTGAGATGGTTTCTACATTTATAGATTTAAATTTTCCTTGTATTTTGACGATTCTTCCCTCATCATTATAAAAATATAAATTAGCTTGGTGATGTGTTAGCCAAATCATCCCAATAATTACATCATATACTCCTAGGGGAGCCACATAATGCCTTTGATAAATATTTTGTTACTTCCCTAGTTGCCTTATCCCCATACTGAACTGTCCATGCTGATTCCATATGGTTAATTCTTAGTGTTAACTTCCTTACTAATTCTAGTGAAATGAAACATTTAGATGACCCCAATGTCGACAAGAATTGAAATTGGTTGGTTGAAGAGGGTACTTTTGGTTTCTATGTTAACATTCTGGAATCTTGTCCTTCGATTTCTAATATTTGCATGAATCCTTTGTTGTGGTCCTTGTTGGGGTTGGTTGTTTCTAATTTGACCTTGCATCCTTGGGAAATCTCTAGCATAATTATTTCCTCCACACATAAAACACCCACCTGGTGGTCCTCATTTAACTTGATTCCTAGGAGGATTGTTCTTTGCTTCATTGTTCCTTGGTGGATAACCTGCTTTATTAAAATTTGGTTGATTTTCCTTACTATTATTGTATCCATTCCTTTGATTCTGATTTGGTGGTGGTCCCTTTTTCAATGCATTATTTCTTTGGTTTTTGCTAACATTGGGGTTTCCCTTGAACTCATGTATCCTCTTATTGTTAAAGTTTTGTCTTATCATTGCTAGGGCTTGCACCTTCCTTTCATGTTTAAGAGACTTTTCTAATACCTCATTCATGTTCTTAGGTCCATGCATATCAAACTCTGCCCCTATGTTGGTATTTAGTCCCAATATGAATTTCCTTGCTTGGCTCTTTTCATCTTTCTGATACATTGGCACATATTTCAATAATTTGGAAAACCTATCCCAATATTGTTGAACTGTTAGGGTCCTTTGCTGAAGGTTGTGGAATTCTACCATTTTCTCATCAAATAATAACTGTGGTAATGACCTTTTACAAAAAATATGAACAGATTGTTCCCATGTGATTGTGTCCTTATTGTATCCTTTTTGTTCCTTAGTTTCAACCAACTAGTTTCCTCCCCAATGAGTTGATAAGATCCCCATAAATCCTTTTTCTATCTCAATACTCTACAACTTACACAAAATATTTTTATGTTAATCGCATTGTAGTGAGCTCAAGGCCTAGTCTTTGAACTATGGCTTTGATACCACATGTAAGAGATTGAACTTCCTTAAACAAAAATTCACTATTTTTTCTTTTTTTTTAACAAGGTAAATTTCTTAATGTCTTGCTCAATTAGTTGTATACTCAAGAACTTCTATCCATATGGGATAGGCATCTATCCATCTGGGATAGACATCTAGCCATATAGTTAGGTTAATGTCCATATAGGACCAAGACTCATCTATCCATCTGGGATAGGCATCTAAACATTCAAGTTAGGTTAATGTCCATACAAGATAAAGATTTATCTATCCAAATAAGGTAGACATCTAACCGCATGGGTTAGAAAATGCTCTGGCCAGAGACTTAGACTCATTGGGATGATCTAAGTCCTGAGTCACTATCTAAACACTACACTCCCCTACTTAGAGTGAATTGAGGTCGATGTCCTTAGGAGTATGTGAGATAATAGTAAAAGCTTGAGTCCTGCATTAGAATTTGGCCTAAAGCCTCAAGGAATTAGGTGAATCCATTTGGGATTCCTTCTGAGTATAACAAGTAATTTCCAATTTCAATTTTAATATTTATTTATCTTTCTTTAACTCAAGGTATCTTAACGAGACCAACAAGGAAAACACCCTTAACCAATCCTAAATCACCGCCCCGAGTTCCTATGTACTAGGGACAACTTTGTCCCTAGACTTCCTACATACACCATTTTAGCACAAGATCAAGGTGTATAATATGTAGTTCTATTTTCTAATCTATTGTTTGATGCAAACTGTTTTGTTGGTATGTGATCCTTTCTAGGGCCATTGCCCCAGATAGTTTCTCCTTGGTTGTTACCCACATAAGGAAGCATATAAAGCATAAAGATTCATGGTGATATTTTTCTTGTTACCTAATTCATCTATGTCCTAAATTGCTATAATTCACGTCACTCTTGCTTGTTAAATAAAAAATTACCAAACATAAAAGAATTAAAAGTCAATTCACATGCCCAAACTCTATTGTGGTTTTCTAATATTTTCACTAGCGTATGTAAGTCCATTAAAATATTATCCTTTTAGATTATTGATCCAAAAGGGATTTCCCACCTCTTGGATTTTAACTCCAAAAATGTTCCTTATTACTCCCCAGCGATTTGTAGGGATGATGCCACAGACACCGTTGTTGCAGCTTTATTAGGCTATAAGTGCATTAACTCAAGCATGATGACATTACACATAAACATGAGTCAAAGGCACTGTTAATACCGAACGCTGCTAGTTTTTTTTTCTTCCTCTTATTTAAGTTTTCTATCTAAGAAGGAAATTAAATGCATTACCAACAATAAAAAATTAGCTTGTGCACATAAACTAAATGGTAATATAAAAAATTTATACATTCTTGCTAAGGAAGTAAAATTAAATGAACTAACTAAAAGAAAAATTATTTATTCAAAGTACATTCACTAGAAAGGAGTATTGCATCTACTTACATCCTATGAAAGTAAATTTTTTTGAGACAATGAATTGAATCGTGAAAATAGTGATCTATCCATTTGTGAAATAAAAACACTTATGCATAATGTTAGATTCTTCAAGATGGGTGTTCTAATTTAGAGATGGTATGAATCTAATTGTATTGAAATGTTAGTATTTCCTAGAAAAGAAACTTGAATCTATTTGCATAATCTATTTCATAGAGTAATCTAATTAAAGTAGTTTTAATTTAAATAGTATAAAACTAATATTTTAAAGATAAATATCCATCTAAAAATGCATAAATAATTCAAACTCAAGGAGAATTCATGGCATAATCTATTGTTTCAATACAAAAGGTTTATTAATTTTGATTGAATTGCATTAATAATAATCCAACTAAAGAAGATTTGATTTTATAAGTTATTTCACTAATGTCTTAAGATAGATAAACTAATATAATTTCTTAATCTAATAAGAGCCTTGATTTTAATTGTATAAGTTATACTACTAATTCCTCAAGATTGATGATCAATGTAAAGTAGGTTTGCACTAATTTGCATAAGTTTATTCTTGATAATATTCTGATGATTACATAATGATTTATTCACTATGACCTTGTTGTAATTAAATGAATCAACCTTGTTTTTAAAAGAATTGAATCTACATGCATATTGAGGGAGAAAATTAATTTAAAGAATAACCATGATGAAGAATTAAGTTTATTGCAAATATATTAAATGATAACTATGATGTTCTATAAACCTTGAATCCCAAGGAAATAAATTTATTACATGGAGAGAGTTTATTTCAAGAATAACAATAAATCTAAGAGTTAAGTTTACCGAATAACAAGAAATAAATTTTATTAAAGAGATATTAATAATTCCTTAAGTTAGATTGTATGTTGTTTCCATGAATTGATATTTACTAGTTACCATTCGGTAAAACAATGAACTTCTCATTTAATGAAACATAAATTTAAGCTTAAAATTTAATGTCTAATAGTCCTAATTGTTATTATAGAATTGTAATTATTGTCATAAAGTTATAGTGTTGTCATAAGATATAAATATTGTCATTCCTCTATTTTAAAATCTTCTATAACTAGGTCCATACTCAGTATATCATCATTTTTTGAAGAAGAAAGGTATATTCTAAGTCCATTTATTATATTTAACAATAGCTAGTAATCATTTCCATATTTTATTCAAAGAAAATTAAATACTATCTCATAGAACCATGGTTTGGACCAAATATTCATCAATCATAGATGTTAGTTACTTTGTTGTCTTACCAAATTAGGATAACATTATTAAAATTAAGAAATTCATTGAATTTTCTTTAATAATTTGAATTCATTTAATGAATAAGCCCATCCTTTGTTTGTTAATTATACCAAATAATTTATTATTTAATCTATCCAATTGATACCCCTTTTGAAAATTCTATTAATTTATTTATACTTAAAAAATAATATTTTATCTATCACTTAAGTAAATTAAAAGAACAAATTTTATAAAGAACTTTAATATAAAAACCTATATTATACAACATATATATTTAGATATATTTTATGTTATTTTATTTTAACAATAATAAAATAATAGTTTAATTAAAAGAAAAATTATTTCTTTGCAAATAAACATAGATGAGAATAAATTTATTTATTTATTTTCAAATATATTGATATAAAGATTTAACAAAAATAGGAAAATTAATTTCATTCTAGATTTAGTCTGGAAAAAAAAATAAAGGTAAGGACAATAATAATAGATTGATTCTAAAAATTTGATTTTCATAAACAATGATAGGAAAGAGAGTAATAGTTTGATTCTAACTAGTTTTATAGGTTTAATTAATTATTTTAAAAGAAAATCAAAATAAAGGAACCTGGATGTTGATGGAGTTGCAACAAATCTTCTCCTTATGTCTTCTTCAACTTGATTCTCTTTCCTTCAATCATATCCTTCTTTAAAGTGATAACATAAAGATAGCATTCATGTGTTATTGATGAGAGAATAAATGGCCTCAATTTATAAACTTAAGGGGAGGTAAATGGAGGGCCAAGATTGAAGATTGATTCAATGTCTAGGATTGTTTGAGAAGGTGGGGTTTGGATTGATAGCCTCACCTTGTGACAAGCGTCACAAGGAGAAGGCTATAAAAGTAGGTCCACATGGAATGGAGAGAGGAGCTAAGGGTGCTCAAACATGTGTGAGTGCAACTTGAGAGAGGTGGATATGACAATTGTCCACACTTTTCCCATGATTATAAAACTCGTCACTTCTCTTTAAGTTACTTTTTAGGGGTTCATACTTTTACCAAAAGGTCATATTATATTTTCAATTAGATTTAATCCCATAGATACTTAGCCTATGGGTACATTTTTATCCTAAAGTCGATAAAACAACCCCAAATAACCCTATGCAAGAGAATTCCAATTTTGAAATACAAATTTTGATTTGTAAGCACACCTTGGGTAGAGAAGATGTTGACATATCTATGACATGTAAGAGAGAGTGTGGCTTGATAATCACATGTTTAGGACATGTAAGAGAGGGGAGTTTGACCATGTGTGCTCACACATGGGGAAGCCAAATGGCTCAAAGAGGAAAGGTCACATGCATGGTATGAACTCCCATAGAAGGGTGAGTGGGGATGAGTTGTAAGGTGATAGTGACTTGTGCATACAAGTCACATGTGTGGGAAATTATAATAAATTTTTAAATTAGAGAAAATGGTAGTGAAGATTAATTAATCAGTTAATCTAGGATTAATTGATTAATGAGTTATGGAGGATAGTGACATCTCTCTAATCCTAATTAATTAGATTAAATTATGTATCATATTAAATTAATGTGACTTAGGAAAGTTGCTAATTTTATTAATTAAGTATAATGATATAATGTGCTAATTAATAATGCTTAGGATAGGATGGGGACACTTGTCACACAATTATTTTATTCCTTATTTTTTCCATTTCTCTAATACCATGTGCTGAAATTATTAACGAAACACTTATTTATTAATATTGTTAACTTTTATTTGTTCCTTTTTAGGAGTGTGTATTTAATAATTTTTTATTTATTTATATTTATTCTCTACCTTCTTCACACATAAATTAATTGTATAAAACCACTTACATAATATTACCACACAAAATTATAATATGTCTAAAGTCTTAACAAAAAGAGGGTCATGACACACATGAACCATTTTTAGTTCCTCGAATAGAAATATGGAGGAGGTGAAAAGGTGTTAAAGGTAAGGAGAGAAGAGATTTAAGTTGAGGGGGAAGTGGAGGTTGAGAAGGATATATTAAATCAATAAATAACTAAATGAAAGGATGACATTAAAGATACATATTAGGCAATATAATGTTCTCATGAATCACAACTCATCAATTATTATAATGATCTCTCACACATTGACTATGCCTAGTATGAGCTAGAGAATCAACTAGGGGAGGAGGAAGGCCTACAAACATGACTTTATTTCCTTAATTGATTGGAAGGATAGGAATCAATAGGTGCATGAGAATGATTAAATCCATTGGTTGCTTCTTGCAGATTACCAAAGAGGTAGGAAGATTAAAGGTGACACTTGGAGGGTGAGATGATACAAAGGGATATTCGCATGGTAAGGATGGATTTCCTTTGGAAACCAAATAGCTATAAGGAGGAATAAAAACCACCACTAGAGGTTACAATACCATATAAGTAGTGAGAGGAAATCCTAGAAAGGATTTATTTTCTCTAAATACCAAAAAATTAGTGGAGAAACAAGAGTAATTGGTGAAGGAGGAGATATTTAAGGGGTAAAATATAGAAGAGGAAGAAGGAACACTAAATAAAATATATTTTAGTTACTCTATTTCTTTTATAATATTTAATTAAGAAATTAATGCAAGGTTAGAGAGGCCCTATGGGGATTGACCAAAAATAATTGAAGGGGATGCTACCAAATAATTACAATAATTAATAACCAATATGGTAGATCATATGTATAAATAAATTATTTGTAACTTTAAGAACTTATGAAAATAGAGGGAATTTATTGCATTGTGTTGAGTCACAAGTGGTCCAAATTTATCTATAGGAGTGATCAAAGCTAAGAGTAATAGATAAGGGTGCATCCTAAGTTTTATAAAAATTTTTAAGAAAACCTAAGGTAAACATAAAGAGATAATTATACATTTTATAAAGAATTTTGATTAATTTTACTTGTCCCCATGTAACTCATAAAAATATATTGATCTTGTTGTTAATACATTAACCATATTAATTAGGTTAATGATTACTCTGACTTAAGTATGAATTTAAAGAGGCCCCTTGTATATACACATGTACATTGAAAGAATAAAAATCTATAACAATTTTAGGGTTATCCCAAGATTATGGGACTCAACGTTATTTTTGAACCATACCTACCATATTGATGTAAGGTTAAGGGAATTGATCACTTTTGATATCTTTTTGAGGTAGATTAGGACTAAGGTTTGTAAAGTTATAGGAATGTTGTACAAATTTTTTTGTCTAAATTTGAAGGTTTTGATTAGTATTAGTGTTATATTTCTTACTTTTTCATGCACAATATATGCTTGGTTGCTTTTCTTACTTAAGGTTTTGTAGTATGTACCTAAGATTTAAGAATATCTTCATACCATGGAAAAGGATTCTATGTAATTAGAAAAATGTCTTCATGTCATAGAAAAGAGGAGGGGGTTAATTTGCTTCTAGATGTATAATTTTAGGAAATTACACTAGATAATTATTTAGGGGATGCTATATGATAGAGTATAGAGATATAAATATCTTCTTCTTTTTTTAATTTCTTTGAGGCTTAGAGGAAGAAGAAACAACCATGGAAATATATTTATCATGGTGGCTATGCTATTAATGATATTATATATAATTTTAAAATAATTTCTTACTATTTTTGTGGTTAAATGAAGAAGAAATCATAGATGATGGAAGAATAACTTGTAAGGAAACTATCTTGAACTAGATAACCATTTTTTGATAATCATAGAGGGATATGTAAAATGTAGAAAGAAAGGATATCCCATTAGCAAGATTTTATCCCTACTTGGAGGTTCATGTTTTCTTATAAAATATCTCTACAAATAGAAATTAGGAAATTCATATAGAATTTAATAAAACATAGTGTATTGTCGAAAATTGGGTCCCTTGACATTTTCACACTTGTTTGGGTCTAGACCATAGAAAAATGGACC
>VDFB02093798.1:0-10089 GCA_007258455.2 Sequoia sempervirens | reverse complement strand
CCTTTTGATAAATGGGGATGGATTTTGTGGGACCAATTGATCCACCATCAAATGGAAAGTCATATATTCTAGTTTGCATGGATTATGTCATAAAATGGGTCGAGGTAAAAGCTATGACTAATGCCCGAGATAACAAAGTTGCTAAATTTTTGTATGAACAAATTTTTACCAGATTTGGAGTTCCTAGAGAGCTTGTAACTGATCAAGGAGCTTAGTTTACGTCAAATCTGATCACTGCACTTATGAATGACTATAAGATCAAACACAGGAAGTCCAGCCCCTATCATCCTCAAGCCAATGGTCAGGCGGAGGTAACAAACAAAGAAATTGAAGCAATCCTCACAAAGACAGTGCAGATTCATAAGAAAGACTGGAGTAATAGACTTCCTGAAGTAGTTTGGGCTTACAGAACTACATGGAAAACAACAACTAGGTTTACACCTTTTGAGTTGCTCTATGGGAAAACAGCTATGTTACCCATTGAATTTGAACATAAAACTTTGAGGACAGCTCTTGAACTCAACATGGACTTATCCGAAGCATAGAAGGACCGTCTCCTATAGCTAAATGCTTTGGACGAAATGAGAAAATCCGCCCTGCAGCATACAAAAGTAATCCAACAGCAGAGAAAGAGATGGCATGATCAGCACATCAAAACCAGAAAATTTTCTGCTGGAGATTGGGCTTTGTTATATGATTCTAGGTACCAAGAAAACCAGGGTAAACTCACAACACGCTGGCTTGGCCCCTATGAGGTTGAAAATGTGTTTGAAAACGAAGCTGTGCAGTTGGTCACAATTGATCCAGTCCGTTTCAAATTGCTTGTCAATGGCCATCGACTCTGACTATACCATAAGCCAGTTTCCAAGGAAGACTTCATGAAGTAGTTCATTCAGGTTCCTCCGCTACTCTTCCTGCAGCCGAAGGCTCTGGCCTTTCTCCTGCAGCGTTCCTCTAATTTTCAAAAAGCATGCCCATAATAAAGGTTTTCTTTTTAAGAAAACCCCTTTTCTCCATTTAAATTTATCGCCCCCACCTCATTTCTTTATCTTCCATCCATCCATTCCATCCATCCATTTCATTCGTACATTTCATCTGCCCACGTCACCTGTCCACTTCATCCATCTACATCAACCTTAATTCAGATATCTTTCCAACTTGTCAATTCATGCAGCGCCGTCATCTTTCTTCACACGTACATGCAATTACTAAAGGTACACCATATCTTTTCATATCGCATATTTGATTTATTTCATTCCATTCAATTACTGCTATGCATGTACCGGTCATTATCACCCGAATCTCTACCTATTTTTTAGTACATGTGAGGACACATGTCATCTTTTAAGTAGGGGGCGGGGTAATTCATTGTTTGAAGCCTATCTTTTCGCCGCTGCCATAACTGCAAAATAATCTTTCTTTAATATATTTCTGGTACTTTCCAAACGTGATTGCATGACCTTCTTTATTGCATCTTTTTCTTGCAAACTACGATTAAGACTGTTTGTTTAAGAAAGTTCATTTTTGGAAAAAAGAAAGAAATGTGGCGGCCTGACGGAGAAAAACCAGAGCAAAAAAGGAAATAAAGAATTTGAATCTTCAGGAAGAAATTGAGTTCAGCTAGAAAAACTACAGACATGGGTGGTCAGTTGGTACGACATGAGCTTGTAGCTCATGAATTGTTGTTGCAAAACCCGCAGACAGCCCAAGCATTTAGCCTCTGTGGATGGTTAAATTATTTTCTGAGTTTAAATGATTTTGATGAGGAGGCTGCGATAGAATTTTTGAGAACACTTTCTGAAGGGGAAGCCACCGTATGGGGACTAACAGTTGTTGCAACCGAAGACAGAATTGCTAAGGTAACCGGGATCCCAGCCGTTGGAGAAAACTTTTCTTCAGATGCTGCAGCTGCAAGGGCTGAATTTTTTATGCCTACTGATGGACCGTTGGACATCTCCAAGCAAGGATGAAAGCGAGTGTCACTACCTCTTCCATATTCAAAGTATGCCACTTATATAATAAGGTATTTAACCTGTGAAGGCTATTTTTCTTATCTGCATTCACATCATTTTAAATTATTAAGCCATATAAGGCATGGGTTGGCTGTGAATGTTCTGAATTTCTTGTTAAAGTTTTTAGAGCAAAGTGCCCATGGAACTCAATAGGGGAAAGATAACTCTGTCACTCATCATGGCCTTATTAAATTGCTTATTGAGCACTCTTTGAGAGACGTTTCACCTCTCTCCTGGCAACAATTTGTTGCCCAAAAGAGTTTACAACCTCCACAACCCCCTAGGGTAATTACCCCATGGCCTCAAAGAAAGAAGAAAGAAATTGCATCTACTAGTGGAACAGGGCAAGGGTCATCTACTCTTGTAGCACCCGATCCTGTAGCTGTCACAGCTGAATCTTCTGCTAGGGTACAAACTAGGTCTGCCGCTAGGAGGGAGAAAGGAAAATCAAAGGCAAAAGGGTCCCCAGAATCTAACCCTCGTTCTCAGAAAAGGCAATGCTCCTCTCCTGTAGCACCTTCCCCTGCAGCAGATTCTCCTACAGCAACAGCTGTTGATATTACCAGTTCACCATCATCCTCTGGTAGGGCAGAGCCCCCTGAACAAACAAGAAAAAGAAAAGCTACTGGAACACCCTCTGCAGCCACATCAATACCAAGAAGGGCTTTCACAAGGAAACAATTTAGGGCCTCCCCTGTTTCACTGCAACCTGAGGTGATTGTAATTTCAGAAGGATCTGTTGAATCTGAGAATGCTGCTCAGAGTTCGGTCGTTCCTGAAGAGGAACAAGTAGAGACAAAAGAAGCAGGGCATAATGGGCATGAGTTGCCAAGTCTTGATGATCTGGTTAATGTTGCTATGCAATTCTCGGAGGAAGCTCAGACTTCTTCACCGCAACAACAAGAAGAATTTATCCTGCAGCAAGAACAAGAACAGGCTGAACAACTAAATGTGCCTAATGAAGTTATATTTCATCCTGCAATGTGTAAAGCCATTGTTGTGTATAGGAGGACCTTTTTAATTGAATTTCTGGAATTTGTTAAAAATAATTGGGAAACAGTTACACTGCAAACTGTGATTTTTCGACACATTGCCCAGACTGATATGCAACAAAGTCTGTGGCAAATAGAAAAGAAGAAATTGAAAAAGAAAATTGAAAATCAGAAACAGGAAATTGCTGAATTGAAAGCAAAAATGGATGAAATGCTAAAGGTAACCGGTCAAATTATGGAATGCAGACCGCCACCCAAAGTTTATGCTTTGTGCCTCAAAGAACAGTTTTTATGGTTTCAATTGATGAGAATTTCCAGAAACCAAGACCCCATAATTCATTCTGCCAAAGAATTTTATGAAGCATATCAAGCAGCCCCTAACTGGTTAAGGAATTCTCTGTGTGAATTCTATTTGCATGACTTTTTAATACCACTTGAAACAGAATGGAATCCTCTTCCATACATTGGTGATATTCATTTGAGAGCATTCATGTCATGGGCAGCAAATGAGGTGAATTATGACAGACAGTGGGAAACGTATGAGGAAATTGAGAAAACAGAGCCTGTCCCATTACGCTCTCAAAGTTCAAACCCACATGCAATGCTGAAAGATTGGTTTGCATTGACATATGGTATTAATAATGTTTCAGCCAGAGCAAAAATATTTGACATCAGAAAGCAAGTATATGATGAATTTCAGGCACAGCAATATTCATTTTGGAGATTAGCATATACCAGAACTGAGAAAAGATGGGAAAAATTGACTGTTGGGTTAAGAAAGTCAAAACCACATGGTCCCCTCAACTTTATAGCTGCACTCAAATGAACTAGCAGATATATTCAATTGGGACTTCAAACAAGATTTGAATTGTGGTTGCCACTGACATTCAGACCCCCTGTGCTAATGTGGCCCCTGTATTCTCATCGGGCTACAAATCTTAACAATGAATTAGAAGACCGCAGATATGAAAAGTGTCGGGATTTTAGAGGATTCTATTACAGGTTTGGACATCCATTCCAGAGTCAGCAACCACTACCAACTTGGAGAGAAATCACCAGAGTTAATGCTGGAGGACCAAAGATTGGGCTGTTAGGGGCGCGCGATGAGCCCAAAAATATGCTCATAATTTGATGATATGATAAACTTTTAAATGATTTCATTTTTGTTTTTGGTTTCCATGGCTGTTTAAACTTTGATGAAACCTTTTATGGGGATATCCCGTGAGCAAGACACCTTTATATTCCTGCAGCTCATTGTGTTGACTTGATTGCATTTATTGCCCCGTTGACTCTCTAAAATGGCTGGTATATCGTATATGGTTTTTGAATGATGAAGTAGATTTAAAATGTGATTAATGAATAGATATTGTGTAATAAAATTCATATGCCCTTTCTTTGTGCTGCCTCATACCTTTTTGTTTTGCGTGTTGTTGAAGAATGATCGAGTCAAGCATAGCCGATCTCGGCCTTGGAGTAAAGCCCATTTCTTGCACGACTTTGAAGAAGCTCCACCAAAGACTCTTTGACCGAAACCGATTTGGAAAGATTTTTAATGAAAAGTCAATCTAGAGAGAGTGGAGCGCTAGATTCTCTCTGAATCGGGTTGAACACATAAATTTATTTATGAAGCTTGTTCCTTGATTCAGGGATATACTTTACTTCCACGTCTTTCTTTGATGAAGTTAGTTAGTTAGTTGTTCTTTTAATTTAAAAATAAGATACTCCTCCTGCGCGAGGTAGTGGTAGAAGATGAATAGAATGAGTAATAGATGATTTTTAGGTAAGACAGAAACAGAGTAGCAGATCATGTAAGAATCAAGATGATAATGAAAGAAAAAAAACTGCTGACCGTAGCGTAGTTTGCTGTTAGTTTTCACATCAACAAAACAATGTATCTCATTTTGTTTTCATGAATAAAGATTGATGAAGTTCTGAGTTTGGCATCTGTGTAATCAGTAGATGCTTGCTAAGGGGGCCCACTTAGTAAGTATCTATAGTTAATTAGTTAGATGTTCTTTTTTGCTGATATCCAGTTAGCTTTCATCTTTTGAAGTTTTTATGCAAACTCAGTCTTACACTGCTCCTGCAGCATAGAGAGTCCATCCCTGTGACTGTTCCTGCAGCATAAGGCCAGTTTATGGTTTGTGCTTCAGTCGTAGCTATTACAATTTCTGTTTTAATCAAGCATAGTTGAGTTAAAAAATTCTGCATTACCATTTTGTAGCTTAGATAGAATTTCTTTCCAGTATGTATTTTTGCTAAGATTTGAATAAAACAAATTCCTAGTGCATATATTTTACTGCGCCATTTAAAGTCTACGTCCCCTGGTTTGACAAATAAATGAACGTCCACAGAAAGATATTAGTCACCTGTCGGAATGTCTAATTCCCAAGAAAGTTTCATCAGATATTCATATCCGGCTTGTGAGTGTGAGCCACTTACATCCGTGAGGATCTCAAATCCCTGCCTACAACACATGCAAGTTAAGCAAAAGCCACGTAATAACCATTTCGCTAATATGCGAGCTTGTCCCCAAAAGCTACCCAAAAATTAAAAACCCACCCATAAATAGAGCTCTTCTTTAGTTTGGAGCCAAAACAACATTCAAATTTTAGTTTAGGCAGTTTGGCGCCAAAAATTTACAACATGAAGTTCAAATTTCAAAAGAGCATTTGTAATTGTATTTTCTAGAAAGTGCGCCAACTTCCCGGGGCCATAACTTTTGATCCGGGACTTCGATTCGCGAAAACCGCTGAACCGCTGGAAAGGTCATTACCGTCAATAACGCGTCTTACCATCCACTACCAACTAATTTTAGCAAGTTTTGGGGCCATTCTCGGGAACTCTAAGTGCCTCAAATCTCACTCAGAAGATTTTCAGGTGCAAATCTGGGAAACTAAAACTGCAATATCTTTCCACCTAGGAATAGAAAATAAAAACCGTAAATTGGGAATTTCATTATGACGAAAAGGGTATCCAAAAATGTAAAAACATCTAAAAACTGAGAAACTTGAAATTTACTATTTTTGGGTGATGCAAGATTTCCCTTACACCACTAGATGCTCCTACATCAAGCAAGTCTTTACAATTTCTCTATTTGTGTATTATATGATGAAACAATCTCTCTAAAATGTGTTTGGTGGATTTTAAGTGTTATTGTAATAGTTCTTTGATCTATTCAAATTTATATCTCTAGCTTATATGCTATTTGTTTGAAATTTCTATTTGTCAAGAAGAGAGCATTATTCTGACAATGCAACTGAATCAATATATTTTCTTGCATATTTTGGAGCACATATTCATAATGCCAAAATGGCTATTCTGACAATGAAACAAAATCAAAATATTTTCTTGTATATTTTGGAGTATACATTCCCACTACATGTATATATAGATATATGTACGTACACATGTATATATATATATGTATGTATATGTATATGTATACAAAATGGCATAGACTTAATTGAAAATTCAAGCTACATTCCCTACAACTAAATATTATAGACAAATAGAGGGATTGTAACAGACCTATTGCAAGACAAATCATATTTTGCATTTTCCAGCGATGAGGATGTGGCCAACTGGTGGGGAGCTTACCATGGAGAAATAGTAGTTAAATCTTCTTTGATTCATCAAAAAAATATGGTTAGGGTTATTAGTTTTTGGATGTTGAGTGTTATTCTAATACCTCTTTTACAATTTCTCTATTTGTGTATAATATTTAGTGTTAGGTGATGTAGCTCTAATTTCCAATGAACTGTGTGGGGTTGTGCTTATTTGGCATAGATTATTGCTAAGTATTGGATTTAGGAGCTCTATTTAATGTCTCTTTGCAGATGTTGTAGTTAAATCTTCTTTCTATCACCAAAAAAATATGGTTGGGGTCAATAATTTTTATGGCCCTTGTATTTTGTTTGTAGTTATGGCTATGCATCTTTGGCATTATACTTGTTACCATATGAGAAATTCTCGTTAAATCTTATTTCTTTCATTGTTGTTCTATTTTTTTTGGTTATCTTTGTGAATCTTTGATGTTGTAGCCATTACCATAGGAGGAATTGTAGTTATTTGTGTGTAGGGTTTAGGGTTGTATGCTATAGATAAATCGGGAAATTATAACAAACCTATAGCAAGACAAGTCCTATTTTGGATTTGTCGGTGATGAGGATGTGACTAGCCAAAGGGTAGTTCAGTAGGTTTTTTTGTGGTGATGTGGAGCTTCACGAATACATGGGTTGGAAGTGGTGGAGAGTTCTTTAACAATTTTCTTATTTCTCTATAATAATTAGTGCCAAATAATGGAGCTCAAATCTAGAATATATGTATGTATATATGTAACCATTTAGCTAGCCTTTGGTGTATTTCTTCTATGTATATATATATGTATATGTATACAAAATGCCACAGACTTAATCCACCATTTTTTTTGTGGCGACGTGGACCTTGGTAATTACATGGGTTGGTGGTGGTGGAGAATGGTAAGTGTTTGTTGGTGCAAGGGCCAATGCATCATGTCATTGCATGATGGCGGTGGGAAAAGTAAATGCAATATTGAAATTTATCCATGCTCATAGAACTATCTTTTCAGCTTGCTATATCAAGTGTATAAAGCCGGTTCTTTATGATAATACCTACTTTCTTTAGGTCATGACAATAATTATATGATGTGATCCTAAATATTTTTATGTAAAAAAGACCTTGCCCATTTTATGCATATACATGTATACATGTGTGTGTGTGTATACACATGTATATACATGTGTATATATATGCATATATGCATAAATACATGTATGCATGTTTTTCTAATAGGTCTATTACAATTTCCCTATTTCTCTATAATACTCAATGCTAGATAATGTAGCTCCACTTATACAATTACTCTTTTTGTTAGCAAAGTAAAAAGAACATGGGCACCATATTAAAATCAAAATCATAGGAGCTCAATGAATGTGCAAATGTATACATGGAAACACAAGAATATATTACGTTCATATTTGCAAAATAGGAGTCTTAGAAAGGATGTAGGCATACCTTGTGGGTGCAACTGGGTGTAGTGTGAACAAAAGAAAAGGAGGTGTGCTTTCCACCCTATTGTATTGGGTGATGCATCCTCATTGCCTGTGACGAAATCCCCAACCCAAAGCATACTTTTCTGACCACAAATCTTAAGCATATTGCATTGTCAAAATCTCATAGCATTAACTTAAGAATTTTCTTTAGTTGCAATCACTGCTATACATATTTTTAAAAATATGTATATTTGTATGATTTATGACAAAGGATTTGACACATATTCATAAAATAAGAGATGGCACCATATTAAAATCAAAAACATGGAAGTTGAGTTAATGTGTGAATATATATATATATGGAAAGATAGGAATAAATTACATGGATATTTGCAAAATAGAAGTGCTAGATAAGATCTATGCATACCTTCTAGCTACAATTGGATGTAGTCTGAATAGAAAGAAAGAAGGCTTGTTGCCCACCTTGTCGTATTGGGCCATGCAACATCATGGGTTGTTACCAAATGCCCAAGGGTATGTGCAGGATCATCATGGAAAAGATAGGCCCTTAAGTAGTGAAGATTTTAGAAAAATAAAAGTTAGGCAACTTGACATAAAAATTTGAATAAGTTATCTATATTATTTAAAAAATATGTAAGAATAGAATCTGTAGCAAATTAAATGTAGTTTATAAACTACTAGGTTTATTTAAAAAAAAAAAATCTATTTGGTGAAATTTTGAAATTTCAATGTAGTAGTACTCAAATTTTAGGGAAAAAGTAAGTAGGTGTCTGTCTAACCACCCTAACCACAACAAAATGATAATATTTTTAAAATATTTTTAGATATGTAAAAGCTCATATCCAAATTTGATGCACGCAGCCACACTGGCCCACCATGCGTAAGTAGTATAGGCCTGTGCTTAAGCTTGCTTATGTCCTGCTGCTGCTGCTTGGTGAAACTTGCATTTTTGTCTTGTAGTATGCTTGAAGCATAGAATGTGATGCATGTGTTTTGAATTCAAAAATGTGTCTTGTTTGAAGCATAAAAAAAAGAATTGGTAGCCTATGTCCAGGGACTTTGTGCATGGCATTCAAATGAAATGAATAATATTGTGCAAATTGAAAGTATGGTATATTGATGGAAAGCTGAGAAGTCTCCTTTAAAAGCCTTTCATTTCATCAATTTTGGGTAAAAAAAAAAACTTGTTAGCTACATACCCTACATATTCCCACATTGCCACTTTTTGGCCCATCATGATCCTGCACATACCCCCAAGCAAGAACATACATTGTCTACCCACAAAACTGAAACATAATCAAATATCCAAAACTAACGATTCCCAAGCATTATAGATTGTGGAAATCTGACACCATTAGCCTGACAATTTTCTTTAGTTGAAATCAATGGTATACAATTTTTAAAATATATGTAGTTATATCATTTATGAAAAAGAATTTGACATGTAGAACTTTTGAAATAAGAGATGGAATAAAGGACATATAGCCTTACCTTCTATATAAATGGAATGTAGTTGGAGCTTTTACACCATTGCAAACATGCGATGACAAACCTATTTAGTATTGTGGACATGTGCAGTTACAACTGACAATGTTTGCAATCTAAAATGGTTTCAATCACATATAGTTAGTGACAAGAAAAATTTGATGTTTAGTGTGGAAAACATGTGTAATTGGTAGATAGTATAAAAATTAAAAAATATTGTAGACAAAAATAAGAAATTGTAATAGAACTATTGCTTTTAAGTTTCAAAACTCTCAAATTTTGTAGATTGGTATAAAGCAGAAGGATGACATTCACGTGTACCTTTGCACTGCTTTCACTTTTTTACTAGAGATTGTGGCAAAAGATTTATGCATGTTGTAGGAAAGCTCTAAGTCCACAACAAATCCTATTACTGTGAATATTTAGTAGAAAATTACTATTATTCCAATAGCTCTTATACAATTCTCTAGTTGTTCTTCAATATTTACTGCCAAACCATGTAGTTTCAATGTTGTATCAATATGTTTCAAATTTTGTTAGTTGTGTATAAGTTTAAAGAAATGG
>VDFB02093797.1:0-10855 GCA_007258455.2 Sequoia sempervirens | reverse complement strand
AACTTGCTTAATTTTTCGCCCTCTATCTAACGGTCCCCTCCATTTCCCTTTATCGAGACGTCGTCCGGGGCCCCTTCTTTCTTCCCCAACCGCCCTCTCGAGGGGGCATACCCTACCACTTCCTTCCATTTCAAACCAGACACTGGGGCATCCTCTTTCTTCTTCATCAGGCCGGGGCATCAATCCTTGACATTCACTTTTCTTCGAAACATTGTTATTTCAACAATATTTCGAAGAGGGGCAAAATGTAGACACCTAAATTTAATCACTTCCATATGATTAAATTTGTTGCATTCACGTCTATCATATTAATATTAATTTATTAAATTAATATTGCACCCTTTGTCCCATACTGATAAAGTATTTAATTTAATAATTAATACTTTATCATTTACTCTTATTCCTCTCTAAATTAAATAAATACACTAATTTATTTAATTTAGTCATTATGCCTCTTTTTGATTTAAAAATCAATTTAAAAATTCCTCATTTTCTCTCTCCTTGTCACATCCTCCAACATTTGCCACTTGCCTCTAACCTTCTGTTAATTAGCCTAATCCAATATTTGCACAACCTTAACCAAAATCATTAACTAAATTTAGCACCTCTTTTTGGTCAATTCTTCCTTTTTTCCTTTTTGATGTTAACCCCCTTTTCTATGTGAATTTTTAATTCACATTTATTTTCTCTAGACTCCCCTCCTTTAAATGTGAATTTTTAATTCACATTCCATTCTCCCAAGGCTTCTAGAACCTTGGACTTGTCACAATCTCCACATGTGACCAAGTCCCACCTTTTTGGAACCCACCTTTTATCCTCTAGATTATCCTATGAATGTGAATTTTTAATTCACATTTATCCTCCCAACCACCTTTCCTTTTCCCATGTAGATTTTTGAGGAATTCTAAAATTCCTCAAAAGTCCCTTTCACTCCCACTTGGGGACAAGAAATCCCTTTTTGTGAAAATCCTCTCATCCCCCAAGGTGCATGTCCTTTTCCACCTCATGTACCTTTTTGACAACTCATCTCCACCTCATATCCTCTTGTCCACTTCACCCTCCACATGTCAAGATGTAAGGGCTTGTGGGTTCTCAACCCACCATAGCCCTTCATCTTGGCCTTGTTGGATCAATCTTGACCCTTGAATTCTCTAGAGAATTCAAATTCTTCTATAAATACCCCCTCCTCAAGGGCATTTCCACAACACTTAGCTATCTTGCACCCTTATGCTGTCATTTTGCATTCTCAACACTTTGCACTCTCATAACTACATGCTGTCCAAGCCTTTTTCAATCATTCAACCATCTTTGTCCATCATTTTGCATATTGAAGCTTGCATTATAGACATTCAAACAATCATCTAAGGAGCACACAACCAATCCAAGCAAGGGCCAATCAAAGAAGTTTCAACAACAAGGGAGGTAAAAGTGTTTGTGTTTCATTTTATTTGCATTCCTTTTCGTTGTAACTCTCTTTTGGCTAATCTTGAGGTGTCCTTGGTGTTTTGTCTTTCATGTTTCTTAGTTATTTTGCACACTTAGAGCAGTAGGAAATTCCAAGGTATACAAGTAGAATCAACAAACAAGAATATAGTCTGACTCCTCAAAAGAATAGGGTCAGAATATCAAAGAGAGTGGCACAAAAATATTTGAATAGCACTCTGGGTGGACCACATAACTCCGAAGCAAGTCCCCAAGACTTCACCATATGAGCTAGTTTATGGAAAAGAGGCATTATTACCTATCTCTATGGAGATTTTGGTGCTGCAATTGCTAAAATCCCTCAAAGTAGAACAAAATGGTGCAATGGAGGTATGATTAGCTGAGTTACTAGAAGTACAAGAAAAAATGGAAAAGTCCATAATCACCATGACTAACCGCCAACAAGTGGTTAAAAGGTGGTTTGACAAGAAAACGTTCGACGAAGGCCTAAAGTGCAGAGAATTGGTGCTAAAGTTTAATGAAAGGGCCGCAAAGCCGGGTCAGCATGGAAAGTTTGACAGCCTTTGGGAAGGTCCATTCAGAATAATTCAATGCAAGGAGCACAGCACATACAAGTTAGAGACTATGGAGGAAGAAGCACTAGGGATTTCGATCAACGGAATTCATTTGAAATTATTCAATTAAGCTTTCTTTTCATACCCATGTAAATATGTAAATATGTTTTTCCCTTCTTTCCCTTTTGTTTGGTTGGTCGGCCTTTTCATTTTATCATGTGGTTCGTGGCGAAAAGAACAATGACCCATTATTGCAGAGAGTAAGGGAAATAAACTCATAGTTGAACAGAGCAAAAATTAAACACCCACATGCAAAACCAAGATTCATACATACAAAAAGAAAAGGAAAAGATAACTCAGTTGAAGAAACCAAAAGAAGACAACGAGATGATTATCTAAAGATATATTTTCATTATATATACTTTGATATTTACATTTTGTAAATGGCTCATAAGGCCACGTTTCTAAAAGTATATATATATATATATATATTCTGCTTCTATTATATATTACGAAAAGCCTTTTCAAGCATGTAAACAAAAAGGGACTAATTACTAGTAGTGTTTTGAAAGAAAGAAAAAGAAAAATGCAAGTCTTCAATTCACGGCATGAGCAACAGCAATGAATGTAGAAATGGCAGTGTCCACAATATCCTCGTCCACGGGGCATCAACAACAACAGCATCATCCAACGAAGCAAAAGCAGGCAGAGGGAACACCAGGTTCCTAAAGTCTGTATACCAGTCAATGTCATAGAACGACACCACGTTGTAAATGCGGAACAAGAAATGGCAGGCTCGAGTGACCCTCTAATGGTCCTCATCTTGCAGCTAGAGGAAAAAGCCACTTAGAAATGGCATCCACGGCATGACTGCATCGTCTTCTATAAACCTCTGAAGGTCACTTGCAGTTGGGATTCCCCCATCATATGTAGCATTTTCAATGACCTCACCGAGGCCATTTAGGTATTTCTTGGGGAAAATTTCCTTCACCAGATGAAGAATTAATGGCTTGGGAATTCTTATATTTAGCATGGAGGTGATGAAGTGATAGCACACATCAATGTTGACTCGATACTTGTCCTTGTACTCAAGGAAATATCTTCCCAAGACCCACTTTATGGATATAATGGATAGTGAATGTTTGTTCTTCATCATTCTCTTTAACCGCCTGGTAGAAATCTCTCCTAGGAAGGCAGTTTAGGGTTTGTGCGACACTAGCCTAATTGGGGTATTCATCTCGTCAGACCTTCTACAAATACTTTAGAACTATCCCTACAAAGCACCTAATTCTAGCCTATGAGAATGCATGCAACTACATATACTAAAGTACTACGCCAATTACCTAACACCAATTCTACTCAAATCGCTAAGTGTGATTTCACTACTGTGAAGAGGCCTATTTATAGAAAAAGCAAGGAAAGGTGTGGTAATCCACTTGCCATAAATGTGATATTAATCAAGTACCAACTTGAAAACTATGCTCAGGCTTGTTCGAATTTCCCACCCAGTTGCGTCTGCTAAGTATGGTTTGTTGCGTGAAAACCTAATAAAGGCTAATTAATTAGCCAAGGACTGAGGTGTCATTCTCTAGGTGTTTTTCTCATTCCAAGGCAAAACTCATATCTTTTCAAATGTTGAGCGCATCTTCGACCTAATCATTCTTTTTAAGATATTAATTTCCAACACATACGAAGGCTTAAGCTTCTTGCAAGGCGTCAACTCAATTTCCAAGAAAATCACATTGTACATGCAGTTGCTAATTATATGTATGAATTCTTGTCAAATCAAAATGGCAAGTAATTCATCTTGCACAAGCCAAAGGGTCAGTGGTACATGCCACATTAAATGCAAAAAAAATGATTCTCGTCTACCACCTTGAGAAAAGATTGCTAAATATTGCATGTAAAAGTTTTAGAGCACTTAAAAGTTTTCTTTTAAGAATGCTACTCAAAGTAGAAAGTAAAAAGTTCTAGAGCATAGCCAGAGCCGAAGTAAAATTATAGAACAACTCAAGCTAAGCAGAAATCTTTCCGCAAATTAGCAATGGAAGAAAGTTCAAGTCAAGGAGTTAGACCAGTAGCAAAGAAAAAATTAGCTAAATCTCTACGAAGAGCATCAGTGGTTAATGTCTTTGAAGATATTTCGTATGCTATGCTGGGTATTCCTGACAAGCTAGAATGGGAAAACACAAGGCAGCTGGACAAGCCCAAAATCTACATAGACCAAAACTTAGTTCATGAAGATTGGGATAATGTTCATGATCCCTTTCTTGTGAAAAACCCCAAAGAATTGAGGGAAGCAGCCTGCGCATGAATGAAGGTGTCCAAAAGGGAAATGTCAGCTGCAGAAAAAGTATGGTTCAATAGGTTTCCTTAGTATATGGTCTCATCTATGCACTACTACCCAGAGTTGGTAGATGCAGCCATTCGACGTTTCAATCCAACTACCAGCACTATTGAGGGTCAGATTATTTCAATTAACATTAGCTCGGCCGCCATCTGGAACATGTTGTGCATTATAGACCCTGTGCAAAGAGGGATGACAGTGGATACATTCAATCCTAAATAGGCAGATAAGATATGGAGCACCAAGGATAAGGCACAGGATTTTTTCAACGAAGAAACCAAAAGAATTGAAGTAAAATGTGGGAAGCCACTAGTAATTCCTGCTTTGCACGACACTTTCAAGGAAGACCTACAAGATACCTTTTCAATGATGGCATTTGTTTTCGGTCTAGACACTGACCAAGAGGTGCAGTCTTTTCAATTGGGCCCAGCGTTCCAATTCTACTACCAAAAATCTTATTTCTGGTATGATTTTGGAGAATTCCTCTAAAAAAAATGGTAGAACAAATTAACAAGTACCTAGTTGAATGAAAGTTCAAATTTGTCCCTATCTTGCTTATATGTTTTTATATCAAAACCTTGATTTCTTTAATGAGCGTATGGAGTTGTCTATCTTCGATGAGAAGGGTAGGAAAAAACCAGTTTCTATCTGGACCCCTCTCCTCTCTTCTAATTTTTGATTATTATGCATTTTCGGATAATTTCTTGACTCTAATTTTGCAAGATTTACTAGGGGAGGAGTATATTAATCAGCTCACCTTGACTCAGACAGAGTTTATGAAGAATTTCATTCTTAAATGTGATTGGTTTTTTGGAGTGGATTTTACATTGATCTGAATGCGAGGCTTCGCTGGGGAACCCTTTCGCCTTCTAACATGTGTGACTAATCAAGTGTTGGCTCTGAAATTGTTCTGGTAGGCATGCATTATTGATATTACCTTATGTAGCGTGAAAAGTGTCAAGAAGAAGGGATTCTTCACCTATCCACAGACTTTCAAAATGATGGCCATGAAAAAGAAGCAAACACACCCACTATTGCATGATAAGCTGGCTCATTTGGGGTTGGTGATGATCTGTGACAAGTGGGATTACAACCCTTTCAATGATTTACCGTATAATCACCTCAAGGTAACTCACAGCCCTCGACCTTATTGGGAGTGGAGACATAACCCACTAGAAGATAAAGATGAATTATTGGTTGACTTGGTTCATATCCCCACAAAAGACAGTAGGCCACCATGGCATAGGTTCTATTTTCTGGTGATGGATTACGATGAGAACTATAAAATGGGGGAGACTCTGTACAATAAACTGAGGAATGAAGAAGAATGGACTATTGAAAAGATCAGAACCTTCTAGATATATCACCAGGAAATAAAGCGGCCTGAGGTACCTTATGATGACGTAATGGAAGATAAAGAGTTTGAAAGGCTATGGGATGAGGAGCACCTTGCTTCTGACTCAAGCGATAGCGATGGCAATGACCCTGATGAAGGAGAAGAGCAAGCGGAAGAGGAAGTTGGGACATCAATATCCTCCACCTAGCAAAAGAGGAATTCTACAGGCCAATCTACTTATGTCACTTCAAATGTGTGACTGAATATGACATGAGCCTCGCAAACACTCACGTGGGCCTTGAAAATAAGAAGAGTGCCCCAGCAACAACAGTCATAAACTATAGAGACCATGGAGATCGAGGACTCCCCACCCACTAAGTGGCAATGCACTGAAGCTATTCCTATAGAAGGATCATAAGGAGCCTTCGTAGGCCAAGTTCTCATAGCAAGCCAGAAACCTGAAGTAAGTAAGTAGCCAACAATAAGCGAAGCACTGCCAACATCCAGTCAACAAGTAATTTTCACTTTTGCTTTTCTTAATTCTCAATCTTTGGTGTCCTCTTCCATTTTTTCAGTGCCCATTACTACAAGTGTCAACCCTACTTTATCTACCCCTACCATAATGTTTACGGGAGGTTTCTCCCAATTCACCCAAACTAGGCCATCTATCTTAACACCTCTTCGAACCTTAATGTCGGTTGCCACTGCTCAATCTTTCCTCGCCTCTCTTTCTGAAAGCTCAACTGCTATTGGAACCCCTATTTCCCCTACTACATCAAGTCCAACCTAGCATTCCTAGCAAATGGACTTGATTGCGACTACCCCATCACCACAACTGATGAACCCTTCCACCAGTTCGCAAATTGAACTATGGAAAGTCCCCTTTTTCTCCCAAAAAATTGTCAATCTCCCTCCAAAGAAAATGCAAGGTCCCACTACATAGGCATTTCCTTTTTCCCTACCTCCCATTGCACCTATCGATGGCAGACTAGTTCATTTGCCATCTGAATCCATATCCTAGGGAGAATCCACAAAGAAAATGCGAGCCCTCGGGATCTAGAAGCGAAAAGCAAAGGATGATAAAAAGGAGGCAGAGTCCAAAGTATATATAGTTTACAATGTAGAAAAAAAAGTGTTGAATTTCACCACCATGTACCCAAATTTTGTCAAACCACAGGGGGAGATGCTCTCGGGTGACTATGACATGTATGCCATGGGACTCGATTTGACCACAGCCTGACCGCAGGATAAGGTGGAACTCATGGAGGAAACACAGTGGGTTGTGACAATCAACTTCCTGAAGTTTGGCCATCAATTAAAGAAAAAAGAGGAGCAACTAAAGCTAGTGAGGGAACGATTTAGCTTCCTAGAAACGAAAGAGAAATCACTAGAAGCTAAAGTTGTGTGCTTGTCTGAGAAGGTGCGAGCAGAAGAGTCAAAGTGGAGAAAACTCTAGGAGAAGCTCAATAAGTCCTAGTCTGTTGACCCCATACTGCTCAACAAGCTACGGGCAAGGAACCAAAAATATCAAATTCAATTAACCTCAACAAAGAAAAATCTGCAACAAAAGGAGGAAGAGTTAGCAACTCAACACGCTCTATATGAACAATAATTAGAAAAGAATCATATGGACTTTGAGGGAAAAAAGGCCCAGTTAGAAAAGGAGCTTCAAGAGACAAAGTCCTCTCTTGATAGAGAATTGGTGAACCACACCCGAGCCAAGGAGAATTGGAATAAAGAAATGAGCAACTTCAAGGAGCAATTGGCATCCACAAAAAGGAAAAATGTGGAATTAAGAGAGGCCATTAACTCAAAGGATGCAGAGATCGCCTCTCTGAAGAGCTCTCTCCAGTCCTCCTCCGTGCAACCAGACCTCATCCCATTGGCTCGATAGATATATATTTCTTATTGAGAAAAGGTTAAAACCTTCTACCTAACACTGTAGCCAACACTCTGGTTAATCTCAAAGGTAGCAAAATTGATCCGGGAGGTTTACGAAACAATTGAACAATTCCCACGGTTCATCTTAGAGAAGGTTCCAGAAGCAAAGAGTTTTCTCACCAATCTATATATAGTCTACAATGAAGACCTAGCCAAGGTAGGGATCGAAGATTAGGATATTGTTGTCGAGATGGCAAACAAGTTTATCCATTGCCACTTGGCTTTCCAATGAACTAAAGTGGTCACAGCTACTTTGAGCTAGACAATGGACTACATGCAAGATAATTTCTCCCAACTAAGCAAGATGGGTCTGCCATCTACGTTTCTTGAGGATGGGTTGATTGCCACAGCCAAGCAAATTGCAAAAAGAATTAAAGAAAAGAAGCATGATCCAAATGCTTTCCAAAGTTTTAGCCATCCTCCCACTGCAACAGACATTGAGGGTGTTATTCATCCTCTTGCGCAGCTACTTTTCCATTGCAATATGGAGGCTGGTTTACCTGAGGCACTACCTTATAAAGAAACACTCGACCTAGGTAAAGTGCATGAGAATCTACACAAAATAGAGAGACCATCTGAAGACGACTGGTTGCCTCTGCAAGCAGCCCTTTCCAAGCTCTAATTTCATCACCATGGATGGTGCTCTGGTCTACGAACCAAAGAAAATTTTGGGTTCCACGTTCCTCAAAGAAAAACACCCCTGATATTCACCAGAAGCTGTGAATTTGAAATTCACCATGCTCCCTTCAGGTTTTGATTTTTGGCTAAGTATCGGCCCATGCCTTCACAATTTTCATCGGCCCCCTTTTTGGTTGTCGTCGTGGCTCTTGCTACATGTCTGCTCATCGCACTCTGAAGGAATTTTCTCCTTGCTCCTCTATCATCCCCCAAAATTCTCCCATGTGTCATCATCGCAGGTGATTTTGATCACTTCTTTTCACTTCCTCATCGGCCCCCGCTCGTGTGCCACATAGCTCCCATTTTCAAAAAGAAATTGGCGAGTCCCATAGGCAATGTCTATATTAACAATTTTTTGCGTGTCATCCCCACACACATTTTCTACAAGGAAAGGGTAAATCAACCATAGGTAGCGAAATGCTGACACACGTCTCTTCAGTGCACACTTCTTCAACATTGGGGATGAAGCGAATTATAAGCTACATGATGTTGCCATGTGTTCTAACCGCCTATCCCAAAGGGCGACACTTGTCTGCACAAGGCTTTGTTGGACCACTGCCATCATTCATAGGGGATGCACTTGAATGGAGGGTGACAAATGTTGTGTCTCGAATCTTTTATGTTGCAATGGCCGAGGGTGATCATTGTCGCGACATCATTGCTCAAATTCTGAATCTTTTCAGTTGTTGCTCGCCAAGCGGTGGAAGGCTTGCTATAAATACTGCTCTTTGCTTCAGAGGAACAGTTCTGCGGTTCCCAGTTCTATGATTTCATTCCAAGGGTTCCAAGATCATATGCTTTTTCACCAATTTTTAGAATCATAGGATTTTTTGGAGAGACCAGGCCTTTGTATTGTTTAGATTATTGCAAGAACTCACAGATTGTACCATTGTTTGGCCTCTCTATTTCTTATGCTATTGATAAACTCTATGTTGTGCCATTATTGTTTAAATGGTTTATTTGTCGTACTTCTATAATTTGAATGCAAGTTTGTTGGTTTAGATCATGTCTTTTGACTCTTCTTTTCAATAAATGGGCGTGATTATTATTTTATGTCACTGAATGAGCTATTTATGTTGTAATCCTTAATTTTTGTTATTCTAGGACATGGTAAATTGCTAAGCAGGCCCTTAAACTATATCCAGAAGATAGGTTTATCATTCCTTTCATATAAATTTTGGTGTATCACCTTAGTTAGATTCTTTATGTTATATTTTCTTTCGTTTCCCATTCCAAAACCCCATTCACAGAAGAAGTCAGCTTCTTTAAAAATCCGTAGGTCACTCAGTTTAGCGCAATAGGTCCGCCATAAACTAAGTTTCCCACAAAGGGTTGTTACCTTTCCAATTTTTGGCATCAACAAGCACAAAGCCAAAAACTTATCCATAGAGAAGTGAGGATTCTCCCACACAAATGCACTATACAAAGAATAACTATAATTTTCCAAACCAACTTTTGTTACTCATCTTTTGATCCAATAGCAAAAATATGATGAAAATTTGAAATCAGATACATCTAACATCCAACAAAATAATGTTAGAAGTGCAGAGCGAACCCTTTATTTGCGGACCAGTGCAGACCCAAAAATAGATTCTCTATTACAATGAAATAGTAGTATTGACACCTAGTCGATTTCCCATTAAAACCAACTTTATCGGACCAACCACTGTGCAAAAATTCTTCCACAAACTCTCCAAAACCTATTAGAACCAGAAAAAATGATCCACATCATGATCTCCATATCCAAATAGAATGTTGAAATCAATGACAACACTACAACACCTCATTATATACCTTTGCTTTTCCCTCATGTTCATGTTTCCAACAATAGCATCAATGACATCCTTCCAACATTCTTTATCATAATCTAACTAAAATATCCATTGCTATTAGGTACCCCTTTGGATTTTATAGATTATCAATAAACACACTTGAACAATATTTTAACATTATAATATTAAATTATATTTTTCATCCTAAAAATAAACTCATGTCATAATCAAATGTATAAAATTTTGTGAAATTAAGAAGGGTTTATAGTTATACGAAATGTCTAAAAGGACCCTTATTGAGAGAGAGAATCCAACTCCATTTCACAAAGTTGAGAAAGATAAAACCCTTTAGGATTAAAGTGGTTGATACAATAATAATATTTATATACATGAAGCCTTGTGGTGAGAGAGAGAGAGGTATGATACATTAATGGCTACAACCACTATAGCATATTCTAATTTTATATGCAAGTTGTATTGATGCTATAGGAGTTTAATAAAATATTGTATTTCTAGAACTTAATTGCTTCCACTATGAAAGGACATGTAGGGGATGTGTGTGTGGGATACTAGATTAGGTAGTCCTTTATTAGAAGTGTTGAACTATGCTTTTAAAAATTCCCTAAAAATCAAGAAATAGTTACAAATTTGAGTTTGAACTTGTAAGTCCATTGTGCTATCATAGGTTTTTGTAAGTCCTCATCTTGTAAACCTAAAATAATGGCTACATTATCAATCCAAGGTGTTCCTTTATTATTTTTACTAATAAATTTATTTATTTCTA
>VDFB02093796.1:0-12766 GCA_007258455.2 Sequoia sempervirens | reverse complement strand
TTGGTGGCGCATCATTTGAGATTATTACACAGAGATCTGGCACTTCCTTATTAAAGCTGTACCATATTGAATGCTGCTGGTTGGCCGTACTTTCTTGTACCAGCTAGGGCCGTACTTCTTCATCTGGAGGATACGCCTTCATCTTTGGTCTTCTGCCTGCTGTAGTATGGACGCCTAAGTATTCTGAAGCTTTGGGCGTGGGATCTGGAGTCTGGAGATTGCTTTTTGACTTGGGCCGTACATTTCTTATCTATTCTTTGGTGGCTGCAAGAAAATCAGGTTCCATTGAAATAAAGTCGTATTTCCTTCATATGTTCAATTTTATATATTGTATGTGCTCTGGAAACTTAATAAATATATGCGCCTACATCTTCTGAGCATTATCAAAGCATATTTACTGTCTTTTGATTTATTATGAATTTTTAAAGCATTTTTAGAGCACAATCGCAGCTTCTTGTTTATTGTCAAAAAACCTCAAAAACACAAAAAAATACAAAACGATCAAAAATCAGAATTTGCAGTCAGGGTTTGGGTTGAGAGACACCTGGTCTCTTACACACATGGTAAACACATAATGGAATAGTAAAAGTCTTTTCCATTAGCTTCATGATGTACACTACAATTCCTACCTATAATGAATATTGACCACAACCAAGCAACAAACCACACTGCCATGATATGAACGATGATCTCGTCAAAGGAAAGCAAAACACTCAAAGGTTGCTTCGTGAGTAGGAACTATGGTTAGGGACAATCACCATCATTGGCACACTTTACTATATATGTTTTGGCATATTATGACTGAAAAAAACAATGTTGTGTAATGTAACTGTACTTAATTAAGTTTGGATTTATTGTTTACTCGCTTATCCTACTTGAATGATTTACAGAGTAAATGGAAGTAACAAACTTACAAAACATAAATGAATACCAATCATGTTTTGGAAGATAAAGCTTTATTCTCATTCATTCACAGATATGCAATAAGTACATCAAAATCATAACGGTCCCTGACTAAAAACAAGTACATCTAAATAGTAGAATGATGTTGGTTAAGACTACCAACTCTCAATAACTACCAACCAACTATAACAACCATCGAGGACTTGACACATAAAACCAAAACATAATCATTTATTTGTTTACTTATTAACTTAGCCGACTAAACATGTTCAATTAACTTTCGGCCAACTACAATCATGGTTCGTATTTGTCTTTTTTTCTTACAAATTTCTAATAATTTTGTGTTCACAAGATACTCTTCCAACTATAGTATTATTCTTGAAGATAATTGACACTTGAAAACAAAACCTTGAGAATACATTTTCCATATTTTGGAGGAAGCAGTTCTTAAGCAACCAGCTCAAGCAAGTAAGCAACCATCCAAATGTGGTAGATCGTGCACGCACCCTTGGCACGATCTAAATACATGTTTGCCTGCTTGAGCTACTTGCCTATCTACTTGAGTTGGTTGCTTACTTGCTTGAGCTACTTGTTTGCCTGCTTGAGCTACTTGCTTGTCTGCTTGAGCTGGTTGCTTACATGCTTGAGCTACTTGTTTGCTTACTTGAGCTACTTGTTGCCTGCTTGAGCTACTTGTCTGTCTGCTTGAGCTGGTTGCTTACTTGCTTGAGCTACTTGTTTGCTTACTTGAGCTACTTGTTTTCCTGCTTGAGCTACTTGCCTGTCTGCTTGAGCTGGTTGGTTGCTTGCTTGAGCTACTTGTTTTCTTACTTGAGCTACTTGTTTGCCTGCCTGAGCTATTTGTCTGTGTACTTGAGTTGGATGCTTGATTACTTGAGCTACTTGTTGCTTGGTTGAGCTACTTGCCTACGTGTTTGAGCTACTCGCTTGTGTGCTTGAGATGGTTGCTTGCTTGAGCTACTTGGTTGTCTGCTTTAATTTCTAATTCACGTGGTTTAAGTTATGAAGTGTACATTATGACTTGCATATATGGTATCCATGCGACTTACGTGTATTTATATGTATACTTCCTGTATTATGTGTATTCGCGCATATCCTATGTACACTTTCTATATTCAAGTATGACTTATGTATTCAAGTGTACCCAAGTGCACACTATGACTTATGTGTATTCAAGTGCCTTCAAGTGAATACTTTGTGGCTTACTTATGATTTGTGTGTGATCTTGTGTATACTTTGTGACTGGTATTCATGTGTATACTTTGTCTCTTACTTGTATTCATGTGTATATCTGGCGACTCACACTATGCAACTTATGTGTATTTATGGATATACCTTGTAACCCACATATATCCTGGCATATATGCTTCATTAAGTATCTCCATGTGTTTGCTTCATTCCAAATGTGTCTTCAAAACAAGATTTTTCCATGGTGTTTTATGCTTAAAAGATTGGTTAAAATTTTGGTTTGTCAAAGCGCTTCTTGAGTTGAGGAGCTATAGCTATGGAAGGAAAAAAAAATGTTTCGGATTGTGATTGCTTGAGGGCAAGCAATCTTGGGCGGGGAGGACTGTCATGTCCCCTAAAATTGTAGCATCTCTTATGAAACATTAAAATACAAATAGCGAAATCGAATAAATATCGAAATATAAATTTAAGTAATTGCCATTTAGATATTATTATAATTATCGTATAATATTAACAACTTAACCATTACTATCTTAATCATGATCATCATAGATAAATAATTGTAAATGATGAATCTAATTATAATAATAATTGAAATTATAATATCATAACCTATATCCTAAACTACAAATATTATTTCCTAAGAAATCATAGAAGAAATAATAAATAAACAAATATAAATAAAACAATTACAAAATATAATATACAAAATAAGAGTAAGACAAAGAAAAACAAAAGGAGAAAAGCAAGTGATTCCTTAAAGAAAATAATTAAAGTTTGTTAAGGGCAGATAACAATTACTGAAAGGCAGCGATGATATTAATATAATTAAAGGCTAACTAAAGGTACGATTCTATAAAGGCAGCATTTAAAAAAGAATAAAATTCATTAAGGAAAGGCATCGATGATTTTAAAGGGACACATTTATTTGAATAGACTTACCCCTCATAAAAGACACATCCCTTGACATGAAATGGTATAAATATAAAGAAAAGATGGAGTCAAAAGATAAAATAATTTTTCAATGAATATTTTCAGAAGAAAAAGAAGAGTGTAAGCAGAAAAATGAGAAGTAATTCTGATTTGTATTGAAGATCATTATGCAATGAAATGAAAGAATTTATTGAAGATCATTATAATGAAAGAATTTACGCTAGTGGGATGGATTAATAATATTCAGATTTAATAAGGAAGAAAATTGGTGATTGATTCAAATTTGTGAGGAATATGAAAGAACTTATATTTTGATTAGATTTGTGTGAAAGAGATATTGTGCAAAATAGTCATCAGATTCGGAAAAAGAATATATTCCAGACCAAAGGCATCAATGAAGGAAGTCTTAATAATATAACATAATCAGATTTTAAAGTAGATCTATTCACAGCCAACAAGGACAGAAAGAGTATATACAGAAACAGGTAAGTAATATATTGAAAGGTTACATGTTTGTGCAACCATCAGGTAACGGTTGATGATTATTTTACTTAGATATAGATAAAATTGATAATGGATAATATGACATAAGTATTATATAAGCATATATGAATAGTGATATAGGCATAATGTTGAAATAGAATACTTATATACATATTTATACATATTTATATAGAAATATATATATATATATATGATATATCCTTATTTATATATATATAATTGTGCAAATAATGGTGCTTGCAATATTAGGGAGCCTTAAAAGTCACAATGACTCAATGCATTTACTATGGTGATGAATTGTATAATAGAATTCCATCAGTGATTTCTTGAAGGATGTTTAGTACTATCCCTAATGCACTTATGAAATATATTATTATTCATAGTGAGTGACATGGAGGAAATGAATAATCCTTTGGCAAGAATGTAATGTTTATATCATCTTTAACCTTATTAGATGTTATTACGGAAATTTATTGATCTCCCTAATGTCCAATGGGTCTCGAGAAACCTTGAACGATTCGGGTTTATGGTTAGTAAGCAATGGCCAAGTAAAGGAGCCAGGAACCAACGGGACAGTAGAAGAGACTCTTCGAATGAGTACACTCATGGAATGCACCTTTAGATAATCAATCGAGGTAAAGGTCACCAACCATCCAGATAACATCACATGTATCTGAAATCTTGGAATTAAGCAGCATATAGTGGGGCTAGATCAATGGCATGCGCCCACTTGGAATCCCAAACTTGTATTATTAGATTAAATACCAAAATTGGATCTATAAATATTTTATCTTTATGGATTACTTTGGAATAATTGCATAACTAAATGGATTAACGAAATTTAAGCATAATTTGAATTCAGTTATGGATCTGGTTTAGACATGCCCGTAACGCATCCTATGTATATATATATATATATATAACATAAGTAATTGACAAATACCACATACAGCCATAAATTGATATTATTTATCAATGACCCAATAATGATGCTTATAGCAATTATTGTATATCATAAGCTCCTATGATGTTTACTACTACGAGAATAGACTTCGGGCCAAAGTTCCCTTTTTGCTAGCACTCAATAAGGATAGGGAGTGTGTGGGGAGTGTGTGGAAGGGAAAGGCGGGTAAATCGATCCAATGTTGGATGGAGCCCAAGATGGGTAACAAACCTTGAGGGTGTCCAACTCGAGATCGTGCACGTGCCCTTGGCACAGTAAATCTACCATCCAACGAGGTTAGGAGGAGGAATGAGGAGAAGATCTATTCCGCTTGGGAGTAAGAAGTCATTCCTAATCCTGATAGTTAATGCACTAGTTGATAATAATGCCTTTCATTTATCTTATTCCATCAATTTTTCTTTGCTCTTTACCAAACAATCTTTAAAATCAAAAATTCAGGCATCTTTAGGAGGTCTCTCGCGAATAAGGGGATATCATGAATCTGGCTGTGCTAATCTTTTAATCGGTTGCCCCTTCCCTTTGGCTTGGTAGAACGGGCCATTCATACTCAAGTGGTAGTGTGGTTCCATTATTTATGTATCATTCACTATATTAGCTTTCCCACTCATTACACCTTAGGCTAATGAAACCCAAAACCATTCCCATTCTATTGGCAGGTTTGGTTTGCTAGACAGAGGATTCTCCTATAATCAGGTGTAAAGTTCCAAACTCTACATTGATGGTGTTGCTTTATGTCTACTGTCTCTCCCATTGTTCTTATAAGGAGTAGGGGACCCCATTGCTCCCTCCTCTCTCCAGTAAACACCCCACACCTATCTCTCATTGTCCATTCCCACATTCATTGAAGAGTTAGAGAGAACTGAAAAATGGAGAAAATAAAAAAACTCTCTGTCCCTCTCAGCCAGCTAAGCATCTCGCTCGACCAACTGTCTATCTCTCTCCACTACCATCTACTCCAATGCTATGACCCAAGCATGCTTTATCACTATTGCTTGAGCCAACTGCTCCTTAGACTTGTGAATATGATCAGCTAACTCTACTTAGATGCTCTCGACCTGTCAGAGGGCTCTATCTCTCGACTATGTGGCCTCCTCAATGGAAGCCATATGTTGATGCATCTTGAGAAAGACATCTTTGTAGCAGAGCTCCATCCTATGAACAGCTAAGATAACTCTACCATGCCTTTCGCCAGCTGTAGGTCTCTAAGGATGTCAAGGCGCCAACATCTCGGCCGTCTCCACTCTCGGCCATCCCCTCGTGAGAGATGAAGCATCTGCAAAATTCCCTCCTCTGCATCCAACTTTCTGGTGAAGGCCAATATCCTCTCTCACCTCCCCGCGGTAAGGTCAAGTGGCCACATCCAAAATGCCAAGATATCTCCCCTACCTTGTACATCACTACCCATGGACTAGAGATTTCTCTCCCAAGGACTCCCTGCTTATACTTTGGCGCCGGAGCAAATGTCATATGCATCCTCTTCTAATTAACATAACCTCTCAATGAATGTACCCCTCTCACCAACCCACCTCCCATTCAATTCTCCTTCCTCAATTCCATCGTGATGCTGTTGTAAGTCCTGCGGTCTAGCTGTCACCATGTATGTGCTGGCTGGCGGGTTGGCGTGAGGACTCTGCAAGGCCCATGTGAGTGTCAACTGCCATGTCAGTCAACTCGCTCATGTGGTGGCTTTGTGCCCTCGGTTAATAAACCTAGTGATGAAGGGATCATTGGAGCCTATACTAGAATCCCCAATTGTTGTAGTCAATTGTCTATTTTATGTGCTTCTTCGACCATATTTATCTCCCTGATCAATACATGGTCTCCAGATAGGTTGCTCTTGGTAGGCAGTGCAGCCGGTAGTGCTAATGGCAGTCTTGGTGATGCACCTGGCAGTCTTGGCGGTGTGCCTGCCGGTGTGCACTTGGCAGTCCTAGCAGTGTTGGCGATTATGGGAGTGCCACTCTTGTAGTCGTCTTATTCACTAGTACAGCCTTGTCTATGTCAATCTTCGGTAGTGATTAGGCATTGGTTGCCAGTGATACCTCCTCTCCCCTCCATACAACTAGCCACTATAACTGTATTCGCCATATGATGTGTCCATTCCTTCATTGTACGATGTGAATGCAGGATTTAATCCTCCACCATACAATACTCCCAAATCTCTCATGTTGTCGTACAATGAAGGCAATTTCTTTGTCAATCAGCGAAAATTTGATTGGCCCACGTCATACGAAACCCTCTACACTTTCAACCGTATATCATACGACATCATTCCTCCTCAGTATGTTGAAATACTTTCCTCTTGGTCGTACGATGTCTCTTTGGCTTCATTCAATTTGTTGTATGTCCTATTTCTACCGTAAGCACTATTGTTTCCTCTATTGTATGATGTGGTATCATACAATATTGCCCTCAATTTCTTGTCGTACGGTGTAATGGAATCATGCAACTATTGTTAATTTCAACCTCTTTTTGCCGTATGTATCAAATCCTGCATACGCCTTCAGTGCATCCTTCAAGTGTACGATCTTTTGCTGAGGTCGTCATACGATGTACCATCGCCATAGTAGGTTGTCTTCCAAATGTCATACGATCCCATCCAAGTTCCACTATACTGTCTCACACCACACGCGTCATATTGTCTCACACCATATGCAGTCTCTCTTGCAGTACGTTGAAGCCACTCCATACTTTGCAAACTTTACGCTATACGGATCTATCAAAGTGTGCCCGTATTCCTCCTTCAAGCTCTCACCGTACCTTATCAAGATAGCGTAGCCATACTAGCTGTCATATGATCAACCATACGATTCTTCTTCTCTACCCTTGTCGCACTCCAGTCTTTCCCTGTAGTTGTATAGACCCTAATCTCTTCCTCCACTTTAGTCGTACGGTCTTCAAGTTTTTAACTCCCTTTATTCGTATGGTCTTATATAATTTCTTTCTTCTTTTTCTTTCGCTCGACCGTACATAACTTTGCCTTGGCAATTTTTTCATTAATGTCAGTACTTTGATTTTTCTCCTCTAAACTATTTTAATTTTTTCCTTCTTTACCATTATTCTGTCACACCCACTTTTTAATTTTTAATACTTTCCAACACAATATTTTTTCTCCTTTGCTTTTTTCATTTTTCAAATCCAAATGTTGCCGCTTTCAATACTAGGTCCCAATCATCCCCAACCAAGATTGTCTTTGGTTTGCCTTCATCTCCCAAGTTCACCTTTTTCATCCTTGCTTCCTCGTACTTGATTCTTTTGTCTCGTTCGAACTTGTAGGCTGGCGTGACATCCAGTTTTGTTATTCCCTCATATTCTCCATACTCGGCTAGAAATGTTTGACTAGTCAAGGTTTTGTCTTCTTCTTCTTCCTTGATCTCCTCGATTTGTAGCATGTTGCACTCCAAGTGGAACACCTCATAGTCTTCCATCTGCCAATGGAATAGACCATTGAGAGAACTCATCTCGTCCTTAGAACAACTCTCAAGGTCAAGTACCCCTTCATCATTGGGTTTCATAAACTGTCTTCCTTCGTCCACCTTTGATTCTCCTCCATCGGACTCTGACTCGAAGGATGCCAATTCTTCACTCACAGCCTGATTCCTCAGGTCAATGATGTACTTTCTCCCGCCACTCTCAATGGAGAGTGTGTTATGTTTCTAGTTGTGGTTTGCCTTGGTTGCAATCAACCACCCTCTTCCAAGTAGTACATCGTGTGCCTTCTTCTATAATGGGATGACGACAAAGTTCAACAGAAATTGTTGTGTGTCAATTGTCACCTTCTATGCCATGAGTGTACCCAATGGTTTGATCCCATGTTGATCAGTGCCTACCCATGTTTGGCTTGCACTGTCCTTGTGACAGAGGCAGAACCCGCATCCCCAGAGTTTGTCATTGCCCCTTTTGTTGAGGTTGCCAGTGACTCTCAGGTGCCTTGTCTTTCTCCCACTAAGTTGATAGAGGACACTCCTAAGAAGTGCATGTTCAACTCAGTGGATGATATCCCGACTCTATCTTCGATTTTTGCAAAATCAATGACCTTCGCCTCATAGGAGCTCAACAAAGAGGACCTTGAGGGGCCTTCTTCCTTGGCTCTTGTCGCAGGAGAGTCAGAGGGTATTGCCCTTGCTATCCCTCCCTTGCAGGCTCGTCCTCCCTTCCCTTATAGTGATCTAGATTGGGAGCAAGGCGATCTGCTAGTCGATGAGGACTAGGGTGGTGCCTCCTACATCTGTAGATTAGATTTATTTGTTTGTTTGTGTTCCCCAGTGCTTGTCCTTTTATGTTTGTGATCCTACCTAGAGGACCCTTTAAGCACTTTGCAGGTACCTCGGGATACAGGAAATCACACCCTCTCTCCCACTAAATGCCCTCCCATGCTGCACTCTACTGACATCATGACTCATGCTAATAAAGTACTTCCAGGGCCCATCTCCCAGAGTTGGACCCGACTTTACCTTTACATTGTCTCAAGGCCATCCCTTCATGGTCTGAAGCACCTGGGGACTGATGACACCAACGTCCCTCCCCACTGACTCAGCCTGCCTCATCGCACCCTATTCCTAGGAGACCCGAGGGCCTCGCTGAGGCACCAGGGCTCTGCTTGGAGTCTGGAGGCAATTTTGGCTGTTTCAGGCAGCAAAATACTATATTTGGCAGTGATCCTGTTGGCAGTGCTTCAGTATGTTTCTATTCTTGTTGGAGCAGTCGGTAATTTTGGTGGAACTTTCAAAATGCAGTATTTGTTGGCATTTTTTAATACAAGGAAATTAATGTTTTATTTCATTGTTGACCCCCCTTGGCCTAGAGAGATAACTTTATGTTGTTTTAAAAGAGGCAGTCCTTCTATACACCTTCGAAGCATGAAGGATTAATATCTTTTAATGCAAGCTCCATGCCACTTAGCTAGCGGGACGTTTAATCCTGAGGAAATCTTCGAATAAGGAATTTGAGGATTCGAGCGCCTGCGGTTTACGCCCTCTGAAGTTTACTTGTTTCTCCTCTATAAAGCAGTCCTCCCATGATTTTGAAATTCCATTGTTAATTGCTAAAGTTATGCTGTCGAAATGACATTGTGATTATTTCTTCGAGGGATGCTTACCTCCTAGATTCCAATCAATTTCATGTTTGAAAGACAACACCTAATTGGTTTTATTGCTACTTGCAGATTGAGCTTATTGTTGAAGAATTTTGGAGTTTTTAATCATTTCTGAGTTGCTGGTTCATCTACAACTGAAGTGGATTTTTGTATGCAGCTCTTTGAATAAAATTATTTTTGTTGTGGGTACTTTACCAATCATTCTCCATGTCCAAGGCGACCCCATTGCTGCAATATCAGAATTTAATTTCAAGTTGATGATTTTTAAGAAGGAAATTGACCCTCAAGAAGGTCGTACCATTCTAAGGGCTTTGGGAATTGTGCAAATAAATTAATGACTGCCTTTTGAAGCTGTTTCTTCATGGTGACTTGGGCGCCTATCCTCCAGAGGTTCATTGCAATTGGTTTCACTCAATTCAAAGGTAAATTGATCAAGTTATGAGCATTTCATGGTGTTCTTTGTTTGCTAATCAGAATTTCCAGAACTCAGATTTTTATATCAGATTGCATTGGTTTTCTGTTTTTGGCCTTTATTTCATCATTTGAGGGATCAACATTGTAAAGCATTCATTCTTTACATCTTAGCATTATTCTCTATCATTGTAATACTTGTAATACCAGTGTGGAGAATGAATGTTAATCTCTCTTGTACCCACTGTCAAGTGGTGAATTCCCACTCATGAGTGGATGCCCACCGCAGCGGATGAATTAGTTAGTTTGAAAATTCTATGGCTAGTTATCCGCCTAAGTTTCTTACATTTTGTAATAAGTACTCCGCCATATGTTAGCACCTTGCCTTCAAAAGGATCTTGAGTGCACATTCTTGGCGTTGAGTTTATCTTCAGTTTCCAATTGTATTCAATTCTCCCAGATCAAGCTCTTAGGATCCTAGATCCTCCCCCTGACCAGCATGGCCCTCCTCCCATGGGTTTTAGGGCGACCTTGGTTGTGCTGTTTCTGATAGAGTTTGGTTTGAGCCAATGCTAATCAAGCTGTGCTGCTGGTGATTGTGTTAAAACTATGGAAAAAAATTGGTTAGCATATTTCATACTATATCATATTTATCTATTTATATCTATGGACAGTTCTGACCCCGAATTCTCATATCCCCCTATCTTGATTTCTTCGTCTCTGCTTGTCTGCTTTGTAATGTTGTGGTTTCAATGTTGTCCCTCGCATGTGTGACAACATACCACAAATACATCTTGCCATGTATCTCGTGCCACAACACCCCGTGTCTTTTTTTCTCCTTAGGATGCCATGTGCTTCTTTGTGTAGCACGGATCATCCTAGGGGGGCTATCATGCTTGTCTTATTTTCAATAAGGCAAATTCTTTCAAAAGGATTCCTTGGTGTCATATTTCTTTACAATGAATTCCTTGACAAAAGAATCCCTTGTTGAAAACCTTCATTTTCCAAAATGGCGTATTCTCTCAAAAAGGACACCTTGGCGAAATTTTCTTTCAAAAAGGATTCCGTAGCGAAAGAGTATAAAAATTTTCCTTTTGAAAAAGGAGTATTCTTTCCAAAAAGAAAGAGTCTAAAAACTTTCCTTTCGAAAAAGGAGCACTCTTACCAATGGATCCTTGACGAAAGATCTTTCAAAAGGATTCCTTGATGACAAAATCACTTGCGGAAAAACCTGTGTCTTTCGAAAGGCATGTTCCTTCAAAAGGGCCCCTTGGTGTCTTGATGTCTTGAAGGGTTCCCTGCTGAAAGAACCCTTTTGAAAGTCTTCTTCTCAAAAGAATTCATTGGTGTCTTACAATTGGTGTCTCATATCTGATATTTGATATCATGTGTCTTGGTGTCTAATATCTTATATTTTGGCGTCTAGCTTGGGGCCAACCTAACTAGACCTATCTTTTTTGTGACTATCCTGCAACGCAATTTGCAACAGCCATAGGCTTATCATCTGATCAAACTATGTCCTATGTCTTATCTAATCAAACTGTGTCTTATTATGTTGGCTTGTGTCAAATGGTGTCTTATTGTGTCTTATGAAATTGTATCTATTATGATTTTCTTTTTCACCTAACATGTTTGTCTGCAAACTAACATGTTTGTGGTGAGATCGCAGCTAGCCTTGTAGGATCGAAGACGCGTGACATCTTCGCATCTTGATGGAACTCCCTCTTTCACATCAAGGTATGCCAAGATGAAGAACTGCTTCCTCTATGTTTTCAGTATATTCTCTTCAATCTCTTTCTACTTTAGCTCACATATGCATCAACACATATGCTCGCTAAAGTGGGGGCAAAATGTAATGGTGTAAATTTGCACCCCATTCAAATTCCTGTTAATTTACCCTCATTTTAGCCTTACAAGTTTGATAATGCAAAAACTTGTCGCGCTTGCCTAACTTTTCCCACATGTCATCACTTTGTATCGGTGAGGGAATTTTTGTCAAGGACGCCCACGCAATGCACGAACGTCTACGCACTACGCTTTCGTCCTGATAGAATTCCTGGGTCAAGAAACATTAGAGGCGTTATGATTCTCTATCAACAGCAAATGTAACGTCCCTCTTCGAATCTTGACCACTGAGAACAACCTTTTTGCCTCCAAATTGGCCTTTTGAACCTCATTCTTGGACTCTCTCAAGCTCTCTCTTCATTCTATCAACTCTCTTGAACATTTTATCATTCCTTGCTTCTCCATCATTCTCTCTCTTGCTCCTATCAACTTCATACTTCACTTCTACGCCATTCTTGCTGCTCCAGCGCCATTGTTAATGCAGGTTGTCATAGCTCTACTCCATTGGCATGGTGATCTTGTTCTTCTCCTTCCTCTCTCAGCTTCACAATCTCGTAGAAAGGAAGATGATATTGGCTTATTCGCTTATTTGTATTATCTTACTTGTAGAGTAGCATCTAGATTGTCTTTGCTCTCTACTATCTTGTGTCTATTCTCTCTATTTCTTTATCGTTTTTCTACATCTTGTGGTCTATTGGTTGTCCATGGAGGTGGGAACACCAAAGCGGGGGTATGACTGAAGCAAACCTCAAAACATGGCCACAACATTTTTTTGTTACTGTGTGTGTAGGTACAATTTGGTCGTGAGGAGCTTGTTGGAGAATTGGACCTTCAGTGAGTTGGCATTCTTCTTCTTTCTTCTTCATCATTTCGCTATTAGAATAGTTTATATTTATAAGTTA
>VDFB02093795.1:0-67324 GCA_007258455.2 Sequoia sempervirens | reverse complement strand
CTTCACGATTCTGCTCATCAAACTTCTCCTGATCCTTACCCGCCGCTTCGGGACGAGTAGCTTTGCCGAGAATCATCTGATCAAGGCAGCGGTATTCAAAAATTGTCAGCATCCGCTGCTTCCAGGTGTTGTAATTTTTTCCATTGAATCTCTGACTGCCCTCCAACATTAAATTACTTAAACTGGCCATCTTCACGCTTTTCGAGGCACGAAAAATGAGGAACTGAGAAAAGGATGATGCACGAAACTTGAGGCACGAATTCCAATGCAAAAAACAGAGGCAGATTTAGGTATAGACTGCAGAAAGTATAGTGTACGGATGGCACAAAATTCGAGGCACGGAAAACGATGCGCCCAGGAAATTCGGAGACCAACCCAGTTGAGTTCTCGAAAAACCCACCAGGAATCTGTGATCGAAAAAATTTTCTGACTTGAAAATCCGGGCCAAAACCCTAGACGAACTTTCAGAATGCCCTAGCCGCCATTAAAGCTTCAGAAAATTTGCAGAAACTTGCAGAACAAATGGAGAAATTCTTCTGAAAACACGGCAAAATAGAGAGGAGATCCGTGACTGGAAGGTGATCAAAACGCGGCACAAATAGAAGCGCCCATGAAACCAGAAAACGCGAAAAGAAAAACGCGTTTAGAGCAACGAAAAAAACCCGTCACAGAAAAAACACGTTTCTCAGGAAAACGCGAAAGCGCGCGCCCAGGGGAGCTTCAAAAAGAAAACGTGACCAAATCTGCAAAGAAGAACTCTCGCCCGTGAGGTCAATGGCCCGCCAACAAAACGTGGAACGGTTGAGTGCGGATGAAACCGCCGTCCCAAAAGGCGAAAAACGCAGCTGAAAACACAACCTACAAATCGCAAGCGCACCGTGAACTGACGAGATTCTTCTAAAAGCCACAAATTCTTCGTAAGAAAAATGCCCACTAAAATTTTCACCGTACTCTAAGAAACTCGATGTTCAATACCAAAAATTTTCAATCAGTGCCCCGTGATTTTCAAAAAATCACTATTTCGAAAAATCTGAACAAAATAATTTCAAAAAGAAATTATTAATTTTTCGAAAAAAATTGTTTTCCTCAACTCTGATACCATATTACATAGGTAATTGGTAAAATATTCGATGATATTAACAGGAGCAATGTGCTCAATAAATACTATACAGGATTTACAAAGAACCGGAAGGATAAGATCGGAGACGATCTTATCTTCAGGAAAAGCAGGAAGTTTCTAAAAGAAACTTTAGATAAGATCTCGGACAACAAAGACGATCTTATCAGGGTATTTTACAATATTTTACAATATTGAGCATTAATAAATAAATAATAAACATTATTTTAATAAGGATAATGGTGGTTTGTTTGCTCACTTCTCATTACATTAGTTAATTTTATAGTTGTCGGGAAACTCCATTATGGGAACATAGACAATGTACCAATCGTCGTACCCAAAATTTCCGGTGAATCATTTACATATAAAATAGCCGTCTCTTTATTCATTTAACTCACGTACCCTAATTTGATTGGCGTCCTCGTCCTCGTACCAGTACTAGTACCCTGCATCTCCCGACAACTATGGTTAATTTATCTAGTTAAATTTAAATTTTAGTGTGATCTTGATGATGGATCACTGAATGTGACCTCAAATGTTGACACAAATAAACTTTCAAAGTTGAATCTAAAAGCTTAAAATCATCTTCATGGACCGTGAAAAACTCGTGCTTGCTTTAAATTTTAGGGCCTATTAGACCAGCCGAAGGGATTGCAAACATTATTTTGGCCAAAGTGACTAAAGGGAATGCGTAGTGCATGTTTGGAAAACTAAAAAGGAGTGATAATACGTTGTGATTATATAGAGCAGTGATAAATGAGTATAAAGGCAGTGATTATCATTTAAGAAGGGCAGCAATGATCATCCATTTAAGACAGCGATTATCATCTAATTAAAGGGCGATTACCTTTGTTAATATGCAATGATTATTTATGAGATTAATATATGCATCGATTCTAAATATCACTAATAATGCAGCGATCATTATTATTGAAAGGCAGCGAATTAATAAAAGGTGACAACAATTAGTATTTAAAGAGAGGAGCAGTGATCTCTTTTTAGGAGAACAGTGATCGCTTTTTAAAAGGGCAGTAATTAAAGAATAATAAAGGGCAGTGCTTGGAATGAGACATAACAACAATTAGTTTCAAATAAAAGGTTGTGTCTTTTCATATGGATATCTCTTTTCAAAGAGATTTATATTTTCATTTGAATATGTAGAAATAAAAAGAGAAAGATTTGTTGAAGAAAGAGCGTGTGGAAAATAAAAGACATATCATACATACACCAGCAGTCTTTGAAGAATAAATGATATTTAAGAAGATTAAATAAGAAATTGAGGAGGAAGAGAAGTGTGTGGAGTAAGAGAGATATATCATATATACACTAGCAGTTTTTGAGGAGAAGAATAAGATAGAAGATCATTCTAAGGCAAATTTTTCAAGGAAGATTATCAAGAAGACAAAGACTTTGTTGCAAGAGGTTGGTGCCTCATTGTGAAGAGGTTGGTGCCTCATATCAAAGGGATTGGTGTGTCTTATTGAGTTGGTGCTCAGTTGTGGGGATTGGTGTTTCTAGTAGGTTGGTGCCTGCAAAGTTTGTAAAAGAATTTTATATAAGCAATCTTTTGCCGTGGTTTTCTCTCGAAAGGGTTTCCACGTGATTCTGGTGTAATTCTTGTGTTGCATAATTGTTAGATCTTGTGTGATTGCTATTATTGTGGTTATTAAGTTTTAATTTGGTAAAGATTAGCTTATACTGATTCACCTAGCGCTCTCCCGCCCCCCACCTCTTAGTATGAGTGTGTGCTCATTACATATTCCTTTTAGAAAAGTAAAAATGAAACCTAGCAAAAGGGAGACGAGAGAAAAAAAAAGAGAAGGAGAATTAGTACTCTAGTTGGCAGCTTAAACTTAAAATAAAAATTGTTGCATAAAAGATTTTCTTATTTTGGTCTACATTTATTTGGAAATGTGTAGAGTACTGCATTACAGGATCACTAGTGTTTTCACTTTTCTAATGTCATCTTTACTATGCATTCCTACTATTAATGCCAATATGTTGCATTTTAGACAAGAATAAACTGTAATGTGCTTTTGTTTTTAAGGGAGCCAAGAGACCATAGTGGATAAATCCCTTCTACGCTTGAAGTGTTGATTCAAAGATCAGTAGAATGTCAGATGTGCAAATTATATGAATTTTAAAATTTTGTTCATATTGCAATTTTAAATGATTTGAAGGCTTGAATTTTCATGGTTATAATTGTGAAAATTCAAGCCGGTAGGTTGTTGAATTAAATTTTGTTCATATTATAAGTTTAAACGACTTGCAGTCTTCAATTATAACCGTGAAAATTCAACACTTCCAAATTTTCAACACTTTTAGGCTTCAACATAGAAAAGAATCAACGGATATTAAACTGTGAAAATTACAGCTTGCATAGAAAGGATTTATCCATTATGGTATGCTGGTTGTTTAACTAAAATATTATTAAATTTTTAAAGTTTAAACTATGAAATTTCAAGCCTGTAGCAACGCACCTTTCATTCAATTGATGTGCAAGGAAAGGCAAAAAAAATTCAATGCAAACTTATGTATTTGCATTGCCAATCACATGCCCAAAATGCAAAAGTCATAAATTTTTTTAACATTATGTGTAAAAATAATTTATACAGCTCTTTGGGCGAGTTTGCCCCTAAAAATCTTGAGTTTTCAGCAATTTACTTACGATTTTTTAGCAAAAATTGCTGTGGTTTTTTGAAAATTTGTTTAGCGAATAACTTGTGGGGCTTTTTGACTCACAAGTACTTGTGTGTTTTGTGAGTACTCTGAGTTTTTCATCTATGGTTTCTTGTCATTATATGTATGCATGGTGGATGGCTGTTCTACTACTCTTTGCTGAATGATCACTGAGATCTAAGGTAGATTTTGACCCTTGTGAGCAAATAAATGATATATGGACGTTAAAATTTAATGATGGATAAAAGACATGTACATAGCTTTTAAGTTATAAAGAATGAGATAAATGCTTGAAGATGTGTTTGGAAGATATGATACTTCTGACTTTTTAAAAAGAAAAAAGCTAGCCTATAAATATTTTTATTTTCTATACTGTTAGTTATAGTGTAAAAATAAAAGGCATTGTTTCCAATGCTATTATTGTTGAAATTCAGAGAATAATGTTTCTTACTGAGTGCCAATGCCAGGCAGTGTTTGTGAGTCTGCAGCCTTGCAGCCTTGACTCACTGAATTGGACAGTGGGACTTGTAAGTAATGTCCGTGAAATTAATGAGTCTGACATGATCAGAAAAACATAAATGAATTGTAAAAAGGTTGAATATAAAAATGAATATTAAAAGTGTGGCTTAATAATTAAAACACCAAAATGGCTGTTTTTTCACTCACCAATCAGTCAGTCTCACTCAAACCCAGATTTTTGGATTGATGTGGAAAGAATTAAAACATCATTTTCCCTAAAATTTCCTTTTAATTTACTTTTCAAAAAATCCGAGTATTTTCTACCTAGTCCTAGTCAAAAACTGTTTCCATATCCAAGTCAAAACTGGCTTTCCAAGTCTCATGACTGGTTTTAACTTGTACCTTTTAGCTGTCTTCTAAGTTTCTAACTGAGTTTCTAGCGGTGTTTTATGTGGTTGAGATAATGAATATTTAACACGTCTGGAGCAAATAGAGATTATTTCTAATGATTTTTAAGATTTATCAGGACCAAATCAGGTTAACCTCTTATATAAGGCAATTTCAAACTGTATAATTTCCTAATTTCTCTTGTTTATGAAATTGAACTTTCCTTTCAGTGGCAAACTGATTAGCATTGATGCCTCTTGGTATCAGCAATATAGATAATTATTAGCCTAAACAAAAATCCTTAGGATATTGTAAGCTCAAATGAAGCATTTGAAACCTAAGAAAAATCTACTGGTAGGTTTCTGAACTACAGAAATGCTTTCAAACCATCCTTGTTGAAAAAAAATTATTAGCTAACTTCAGAGGTCGTCATCTGATCCACGCATTGGTGTCACATGCTAAGACAAATCTTTGCTCGAATCACTGTATTGGCAACTATTTGTTTCAAGTTTCAACACATCTTGCAAGTTCTGTTTTTGACTGTAAGTGCCTAGTGAAGAATTGCTAGAAACATGTGAATGATTATTTAATGAAGTGTCCTATGTACTGAGGCTTCCTTTGTCATATCTTTATTAAACTTGATGTCTTATTTTAATATGTAATATTTACCACTCATATTGTAGGTTATAATTATTGTAGTCGAAATACTGTCCATAAAATGTGTCATTCATGCATATAAGTTTCCATCTCTGCTTTTCATCACAATAAGATTCTTGTGTTAAATTCATTGAGTGATAACTAGAAGGATATCTTTGATTACAAATATCATTTTATGAGTCTTATATTTTGTTGAGAGGCCATAGTAATGAATTTTTATTTTCTAGGGATAGCTTTTTGTGAGGTAGAATTTCTGACTTTGTTTGCTGAGCAGGTTGTTGCAGACCCTTCATTAACTTCAAAACAGAGGGCATTTATTGCAGATGCTGCTCGTGCTTTGGATAAAGCAAAAATGATCAGATTTGATGAGAAGAGCGGTAATTTTTATGGCACAGAACTGGGTCGTATAGCTAGCCACTTCTACATTAAATACACAAGTGTTGAGACTTATAATGAGATGTTAAAACAGCATATGAATGATAGTGAGGTTTGTATTCTCTTTTGTTTTCAAGCTAGGAACATACCTTTTTATATTTATATTTAGACAAAGTTTTTTCTATTATTAACATGTTCCCTTTAATTTATGCAGCTTATAAACCTTGTGGCTCACTCATCTGAGTTTGAGAATATCATGGTTAGAGAAGAGGAGCTTTATGAACTTGAAACATTATGCCGCAGTTCATGCCCCTTGTACGTGCGTGGAGGCCCTGAAGATAAATATGGGAAAATTTCTATTTTGATACAGGTATGTTGCATCACACTTATAAGATGTAATTATAAATTATTTTCTTGGTGGGGTGACTGCTGGGATAGATCTCTATTTTGAGGGTATAGTTTAGTGTTAAATTTCAATGTCATTTTAGTTGTCAAAGTATTTTGTACTAATGTCAAACTTTTAATGAATAGTTGGATTATGTGTCCTTATTCATACTTATGCTTGAAGGATCATCGCTGCAGATATTGGTTGTTTATCAATGATGTCATTGTATTTAATTTTCCTAACCGCTTTGCTAGCCATCATTGACCAAGGATTATATTTTAATTTTATCAAATATGAGAATTTCAGTTCTGGCCAATATTGGCATAATTCAACTTAATATGTTTTTATATAGTATTCAATTTTCAAAGCTGTTTTAGATGTTGAAGTGTTTCACGTTAATACAAAACTACTTATGCATGGTTGGATTAGTTTGTATTATCAGTAAGTCATATGTATACCTGAAAGAGTATTGCATATATTGGTTGTCTAACTATGATGTCTTTGTATCTAAATTTTCTAGCCATTTGAAGAATCATCATTGACCAGAGATTAAATTTTTAAATTTATGACAGTTTGAGTTTTTTGCCAATATTGGCATCTTACAAACTTAATATGTTGGGCTTATGTTCTTTTGCTGAACTATCTTTTTCAAGTGGAATATATCTGCTTCAACCTTTTTACTTATGTTCCATGGCGTTTTGGGGAGAAGGACAGGGGGATGCGTTTTGGGGATGGTAGTCTGAGCTACTTTTTGGGGATGGCAGTGGGATGACAATATATATTGAATTTTTCAAAATATATTAATATATAGAGAGAGATAGAGAGAGATACTTAAATTTCTACAATTATAAAAGCAACCTTACATTTATTACTTTATACCAGTAGCATAAGGAGAAATAACAACATTATAACAGTAGAGATAGAGGGAGATACTCAAATTTAACCATGACAGCATTATACCAGTAGTATTTCAGCAGTATAACAGCAGTTCAATGATGACAATAGCATAACAACAGTATATTATATTAAGCCCACTTTTTCCACTCTCCACAAACCACCATGGATTGTAGAGCATCTTGCACCTCCAACATCCTCTCCAGCAAAATAAAATAGCTAGCATATCTCATCTCAACTAGTTTGAGGAATTATTTCTTTGAATAAGATCAGAATGGTGCAAGTTAAGTGTGATGGTTACATATAAACATTTGTATGTCTCTTGCTTCGGCCATGACTATCTTCACCCAAACTATTTTGTCAATGTCTTTCAAAGCATTATTCAAAGTAGGTACAGATCATGGAGTCCAAACAATATGTTTGTAAGTTCTCTCAACCATCAAACAACTAACTTACAAACACATGTTGAATTTTTCACAACTTGCACAACATTAGAAGACCCAACCTCCTCTATGGCTTCCTTCAAAATGACAAGCTAGTAATTTGCATCCATACATATCCCATAACACTCAATAACTCTAAGAAAGTATGAGCTGGTAGGACATGTGACAATAATATTAATGAGTGGCTGATGTCAAATATCAATCCACCCATCTATGACGGTGTAACAACTAATCCTCATCCATGTTTGGCTCATCCCCTCCATCAATATGTTCATGTTTGAATATTGTTTGTTGAGGAGGGCGTTATGCAATCTATGTTTTCTAGGGAGGAAATAAGAAGGCCCATTTGCCATTGCATCTGTCAACATACCTTTGAAGTAAGGAGACCTTGCCAAACGAAATGGGTTAACATTGGCATAAAAAAATTTCACCATTGAATCATCGGCTTGCTCATGTTTTTGTAAATTCACTAACCCTAACATTGTGTTTTTTTTTTTTCACTTGCAATAGAAGTGGCCTTCCTCTTCCCTCTATCACAACTCTTTCCAACCTATGTAGCCGGTTCGCAGGGTTCTGGCCCGGGTCCTGGTCCGGGTTCGCCCTGGGTCCGGGTCCTGGTCCGGTCCTTCTGCTGGTTCGACTAGGGTCCTTGCATTTGGGCCTTGGTTTGCCAGTGAAGAACCCGGGCGAACTCGAGCAGAACCCGGGCGAACCCAAGGCGAACCCAAGCAGACCCGGGCGTCTGGGCGGCAAAAAGGCATTTTTTTTTTTTTTTTATTGTTTCCTTCACTTTGACTTTGACCCACGCCCATGGGAACCCTAAAAGTGACCTCTAAAACATGTTAAACACCTAAACTGCCTCATTTTCATTCATTTGTTTTGCAAACAAGCATTTTCATTCCAAGAGGCTGACTTCTTATTTTAACTTGCTGAATTGACAAAAGGAGTTGAATATTGATTGTTGAAGCTTCTACAACGATTGCATTGCCATTCCTACAGATTTGCAAGTGTTTATTGGCTGCTACAAAGATTGTTGAAGATTTTTTTTGCAAAAAGGTATGTTTTTCTCATTTTTTCATTCTTTTTTTTTTGTTTTACAAACAGAAACTTTGTTTTGCATCTTTTTTTTTCTGTTCTTCTATGAATGTATACATTGTGCAAGATTCAAAAGAGCTAGGTTTTAATTTTTAAAAAATTATTATATTTTGTTTTCATTCAAATTTTGAATGTGTTGTTTGCAAAACAAATTGCCATAGGAATCACAATGTCAATGGGTTCTACCTCCGGCTCCATAGCTAAACCAAACCCAAAGTTCAAAACAAGTGCAAATTCTCCTCTATGGCAGTATGTTGAAATGATAAGACAGCTTCCAGGTGGTGGTGGTTATGTTTGGAAATGCAATGGGTGTGATGTTCAATATTCTAGTTCATACCATAGGGTGAAAGCACATTTGTGTGGCATAAGTGGAAAAGGCATCTCACCTTGCCCTGGAAAGAAAGATGCCCCTATTCAACCTGAGACAATTGCAAAATACATTATGGAGCAAGAACTAGCAGATCAACGGGAAGCCCAAAAAGGAAATCACCCTTTGTTAAATAAAAAATCAAAGGGAATGCAGCCCCCATCTAATCCCAATCCCAATATTGTGGTAGAAGACCACACATTTATGGCCATTCCAAATCTTCAAGCTCAAAGTGCACAACCTTTTGCAAACAAGAGAGCAAAGGGACCTTTGGAAGTTGCATTTCAAAATGAGAGTAGAGCCCTTGCCGACCAATGTGTAGCAAGATGCATATATGCCAATGGACTATCTTTTAATGTTGTTCGTTCTCCATATTGGAAAGAGATGTTGAGAGCGGTTAATGAAGCTCCAAAAGGGTACAAGGGCCCGGGTTATGAAAAGGTGCGTAGCACTTTATTGGAAAAGGAGGTTGAGTTGGTTGAAGATGCATTGAAGCCTATAAGAGATTCATGGGTTGAGACAGGTGTGTCCATTGTTTCAGATGGTTGGAAAGACTCAAAAAATCGGCCTTTGATCAATATCATAGCGGTGTCCCCTAAAGGGGCAATGTTTTTGAAAGCCGTGGATTGTGAGGGGCAAGTAAAAGATGGGCAATTTATTGCTAATATTCTTATTGCAGCCATTGAGCAAGTGGGAGCCCGCAACGTTGTTCAAGTTGTAATGGACAACGCAAAGAATTGTAGAGCTGCAGGGTTGTTGGTTGAGGAAAGATATTCACATATCTTTTGGACACCTTGTGCGGTCCATTCACTCAATCTTATGCTGCAAAAGATTGGGAATAAAATTGAATGGATCAAACAATTGTATACTGAGGCTGAGGACATTCAGATGTTCGTCACCAACCACCACTTGTCTCAAGGGATCTTTAGAACATTTTCAAAATTGGAGCTATTGAAGGTAAGAGAAGTAATATTTACATTTGTCATTTTCTGATTTTCATAATTTGATTGTTCAATCTAATTTAAATTCTTCTTTAAAGTTTATTTTTAAATATTAATTATTTTTTTAATTTGCAATAGGTTGCAGAAACCCGCTTTGCCTCTAATACAATCGTCTTGAGACGACTTGTGAAAGTTAGGCAAGCACTTTCTAGCATGGTAATTAGCACCAATTGGTCTATATGGAGGCAAAGCAGCACTGAAAGAGCAACAAGAATTAAGAGCCTGATATTAGATGACTCATGGTGGGATCGTGTGGAGTATCTCCTTAGCTTCACCGAGCCCATTTTGAGTATGATTCGCTATACTGACATGGACAAGCCATGCATTGGACAAATATATGATGGTATAGACTCAATGCTTGAGAAGATCAAGTGCACCATAAATGCAAGAGAGCAAGACCCTGAAGAGACTTTCTTCAAACAAGTGCATACAATTGTTGAAGAAAGATGGAACAAAATGACAACTCCATTACACCTTCTTGCCTTTGCATTGACTCCAAAATACTACAGCTCTCAGGTTCTTTCACAACCAGGAAGGCTTCCTCCATATAGAGATTTAGAAGTGGCTGAAGGGTACAAGGCAGCATTTGTGAGACTCTTCCCTGATCGAGATTTGCGGAGTGTAGTCACGGATGAGTTCACTGATTTTGTGCACTCAAATCATCTAGATGTTGATGCCTCCCGTGATAGGTTCTTAAAGGATGTTCATTCTTGGTGGTACTTCCATGGACAATACTTCCAAAATTTGCAGCCCCTTGCAATCAAAATTTTATCACAAGTAAGTTTAATAAATTTTCATATTTTAGTTTTAAAAGTTTCATAATTCCATTTATAAATTTTTAATTGTTTACTTTGTCTTCATAGGTTGCTAGTTCATCCGCATCTGAGAGGAATTGGAGCACATATTCTTTCATCCACTCAGTAAAGCGCAATAAATTGCTGTCAAAAAAAGCGGAGAACTTAGTATATGTGCATTCCAACTTGCGTCTCCTTTCACACAAACAACCTAACTACAAGGAAGGGGAGACGAAGTTGTGGGATATAGTGCCAGAGGATACTGACTTGGATGCTTGTAGTTCCCAACATATTGCATATGAGGATGAGGATATCCAACAGGAGCATGGGCACATTAGTAGTGCTAGTGATGGTGCCATTGGCACTACTTGTGATTCATCTAGTCTTCCTACGTCATCTAATGTCAATGTTGACATTGATATGGATGATCTAGAGAATCCATATGATGATTAAAACTTTGAAAGTGTTGTAATATTGAACTTGAAGTTTGAACAATGAATATTTATCATGCATGTTTTAAATGACATTCAAGTTTATGGTGGTTTTGTTGTTTATATGATGTTATCAGTTATGTGATATTCTAATCCTAATTCATGCTTCTACGCTGCATATATATATATATATATATTTTACATATTTTGTAATTTGTACTAACGAACCCAAGACGAACCGAACCCACCCCCCAAAAAATTTTGCTGAACTGGCGAACCGAACCCGCGAACCCGAACCCGAACCCAAACCCGAACCGGCTACTTAGTAATTCCAACTGATACATTGAAATAGTCATATTGTTCAATAGATTGCAATGTTTTAGATGAACCTTTCTTAATTTTAGTAGTACTAGTAATTTTTTCCTCACTCCCTTCAACCAATCTTGCCATTTCAACCTGTTGTTCCAATCTTCTGCACAAAATCTAACCGCATGTCCACTCTCACCCAATAAATGGTGTGTAACCCTATTTTAGCTTCCATGATAATCAATTTTGCAAATATGACTACCAATGCTTGCTGCCTCATGTATTTTTACCTTTATTAATGGTTAAATTGGTGGCAAATTGAAGCAAGGGTTTTTTTGGGGTTGAAAGGGTCTTTTGCAAATTTTTGGAGAGAGGGTGAAGGGCATGCAAAACAGTCTTGTGGAGTTCCAATAAAACCTGTGTTTGGGTTTTCAAAATGAGAAGAAAGGTTTGTTTTGTTTACTTCAATTTCTTCATTGCCCTCATTCACATTGTCATCACTGTTGCTAGTGCTCATTTTGTGGTGTTTTTGTGTGACAACAAACTAAAACCAAAACATTTTAAAACTAATTGCAAACTCTCTCTATCAAGCTATTTTTTTAAAAATTTTAAAAAAGGCAAAATGACATACTTTGATGCAATAGTTGTAGCTAAACTAGTTGTCTTCTAAGCTTCTTTGAATCTTTCAGCTATAAGTTTTTAACTTGTTTGTAATCAATGATAAATTCTTTGAAGTCACTGTTGTATACGATGTCACAGGGTTTGCCGAATTTCATGCTTGAAGTTCGAAATTCGGTGAACATTAAAATTTTTTATAAAAATCGTTGAAATTGGCAATATAAGTTTGTGTAGAATAAGGCAATTGCGGTTTTGTTAAAATAAATTTTTGAAAAACATTTTTTTAGGGTTTTTGATAGATTTTTCTATAAATGAAAGCCCCTTGTTGGTTGAAACATGATATCAGTTTGAAAACATTTTTTTAGGGTTTTTGATAGATTTTTCTATAAATGAAAGCCCCTTGTTGGTTGAAACATGATATCAGTTTGCAATTGAGCCTATAAGAGGTTGCAGTTGAGCATGAAAATTGAGTCTGGATTTTTCGCACTCGACTATTGATAGGTTTCTACAGTTTAAATTAGTGAGCAAGAGAGAAGCAAGGCGAATGACATTGATTTCAACTGTTTAAATCACATTTTCATTTCGTATTTGGATGTTTATTTTCAGTGCTCCTGTCGAGTGTTGACTAGTAGAGCCAAAAACTTCGTGTCTCTGACTAGAAATTCCACATAGTTTCATTTCATTTTTTAGGTTTTTTTATTTTTTTATTTTTTTAATTTAGGTTTTTATTTATTAGGTTTGTCTCTTATAAAATTTTAAATATGCATTTTAAATTTAAATAATGGATGTTTATAAAAAATAAATCATTTAATAAATTTAAATTAAATATTATTTTGTTTTATTGTTTTTTAATATTTTTAATATTAAAATTTGATAGTTTAAAATATTTAATTTAGGTTTTAAATTATTAATATATAAAAAGTAGAACATTTAAATTAAATTTAAAGATTATAGGATTCATTTATTTTAAAATTAACAATTTTAAATATTAAAATTAAAATTATAAATTTATGAACATTTTAAATTTTAAATTTTATTGTCATTTATTTAAATTTAACATAAAATCTTTTTTATTTTAGAACTTATTCACTTGTTAATATTTTTAAATTTACTATAATTTATTTAAATTGAATATAATATTATTTAAGTTTTTATAAATTATATGTTTTTAAAATAAAATTTAATTTATTATATTTAAAATAAATTAATTAATATAAGATGTTAAATCACATTTTTTTTTCGATTTTTTTTCCTTGGTCAAACTTCAACCAAATTTTATTGTTGTCGAACACGAATTCCAACTCAAACCTTGTGACATAGGTTGTATATATCCTTTGAACTTTCTTGACTATTTTAAATTTCAACTCAAGCAACCAGGCTTATTCTATTATGCATTGTGAACAATGTAAAGTTTAAGTCTTATGTGTGTCATATGGGGAGGTGTACCTACCCCAAAAATCCTCATCCCTATTAAGCTAAACACCAAAGGATGATATTGATATCAATATTTTCTCTAGCAGCAATGGTGCTACCTCTAGTAGTAGCAAAATCAATAAAAACTTAAAATATAATGTATCTTTTCATTTTGCATATTAGGGCGAAAAAGGGGTTTGGGAGGGTTTGTGGGACACCCACGTCCCTTTACAATCAAATAGCTAGTCACCACATATCCTTTTTTAAAAAAGTTGTTGAAATATTATGTCTTTACCATAGGGGACTTCTAGCTGTCCCAGGGATGGTCAAGGGACATCTGAGATGTCCTTAGCCACCTCAAGGACATCTAGGTATCTCCTTTACATATCAAATCATCCTTGAAATTCACAGTTTGGAGGGGGACAAGAGGACACCCTTTTATGCCCCACCATCCCCAAAACGCCTTAGGGGATGGGATGGGTGCTTGAGGGGTGGGGACGTTGTTAGAATAGTCATTGAGTCAAAGAAAATGAACAAAGTAATTCTCACTGCTGTCAAAAGTGTATGGACGATTGGCAAGGTAGTTGTCATTGATGTCAAAATGGATAGACAAGATTGTTGGATTATTATTATTAATGACACATATATGTATTTATGTGACTGTCTAAATGTGATATATTGTATATGATTATGGGTAGCGATGAATATTAATAGAAGAGGCTTCCTATATTATAAGGAGCCACTATAATTACATATTAAATGGAGATGACAGCAATTTCCCAAGACAGAGTTGCTGGCCGACCACAACCAAATAATTTATATTGACTAAAGTTCATATATATTTTAAAGGCAACAAATGTTATTCAAGGAGTAGTGAAGGTTAATGAAGGCAGCGATTTATTTAAGGAAACATTTATATTTGTTTAAAGGACATCAATTATTCTAAAGGTTAATGGAGCAGCGATTAACAATAACTGACAAAGCAGCGATTCATTATAAATAAAGACAGTTTATATTGATAAAGGAGTGCTGCATTCCAAAGTAACAATGATTCACAAACAAGGCAGCGATTAGAATATAAAGCAGCAATTAAAAGATATTTGAAAAGGTAACAATTAAAGTTTTCAAAGGGAGCGATGGAATAAGGAAAGAGACATGTCATTCAAAGGATATCACCATTTGAAATGATACAACGCTTCATTAAGGTGTGAAGATATAAATAATGATTGCATTTTGAGATATGGAGTGTGTGTGGAATAAAAGATAAAATATACAAACACTAGTAGATTTAAAGGAGAAGATTATAGAAGATAATTCAAGGTAGATTTTGTGAAGAATTTATGGCAGATTGGTAAAGTAAAGTATACATCATACAAATATGTAAGCAGTTTACTTGGAGATTTTAAGAAGAAATTGTGACGAATATTAGAGCAGAATTCAAGGGGAACGTATGCAGATTGTATGAGGAGATTGTGAGAAATTTTATGGCAGATTTATAATAAGTTTTTATGAGGAGATTGAAATCAGTTTTATGGCAGATTTATGATCAGCATTATAGCAGGTTGGAGAAGAAAATTATCTATATTGAGGTTGGTGCCTACAAAATTTGTAGAAAGAAGATTAATAAAATCAATATTTTTGCCGTTATTGTCTTGCTATTATTTGACTTTACATATATGCTAATTTTGATTAAATATCGAAGTGATTAAATAAGTTTTAATAGGTAAAAGAATATTGTCATACTGATTCAGCCCCCCTCTCAGTATTAACTGTGTGCTCATCAGACGCGTCCCTGTGTAACAAAAATCTTTACATATAAAGGTAAAATACAAGAAAATACCAATTTAATGATACAAAGAGCTTTACTATCCTAGAAACTTCAGAATATTTTGATGCATGAATCCTTATTTTTCAAAATTTTGATTCTTTATATTTCTGTGAGTTCATTTTGAAGCTAGCAATGACTTGCATTGGTATGTATAAGATTTTCTTTGGAATTATTTGGTGCACAAACAATTGTATAATCAACACATTAAGAACGCATAGATGAACAAAACTACAATTGTCAATAATGTATCATGTTTAGGTCCAAAAGTTTGGCATGCTTGAAAAAATCTAATAGATTTAGGACTGGTTTTTTAAGATGGTGGGGGATTTTATTTTTGGGTTGAAAACTGTTTTATAATTTAAGTCCTTAGCTACAGGTATTGGTATAAAATTGAAGACTTACGTTATGTCCATATTGGATTGTTTACTTTAAAAACCATTCAATCCTATATTTACATTTATGGCTCAGGCTACATAAACCATTTCTTATTAGCCTGGGATTGCCATTGTACAAGAATGTTATTTGGATTTGTCTATAGTAGGACTTTACCACATTTCAATTTCTATATTTGTTTTAGGTGTGAACATGTACCTAAAAATCCATCTGTTTATTGCAATTTGTGCTGTCCATGTGTTGTGTAACTTATAGTATTCCCACATGTTTTTTATTGAGCATTTTGGAATGATAAATTGTTTAAATTTGGATTGGTAGGTGTAAAAATGTTTCAAATGAGCTGGTACTTCAGATTATGTTTTAGAATTATTTTCCACTGAAAATTCAAATATGTATGAAATTATGAATTTATTGTATATGAAGCTAAAGAACTCATTGAGATTCAATATTTGGAAACAAATACATAGCAAAATAAAACATTACTAAGATAAACTATACTATGGGTTTGAGCAGTATGCACTCAAGAATGGTTATTATGGCTGCAAATTACTGGATACCAATGACAAATGTCTGCGATGATAAATGGGTAAAAACTACATAGAAGATCATGGGGTATAAAGGAGATGTGATGCATCTTTTGGGGAGGAAGTTGTGGTTGCATATGATTTGTTTTAGGTGGTGGATTAGGATAGGTTCAAGTGGGTTTTATTCAATGGTGGATAAAGGTGTGAATACCATTTATGTTGAGGACCCAAGGATTGAAGGTGCTTGTAGTAGGGCATGCTCCTGGTAGGTGAGCATCTTTTAGGATGCAGTTCAGAGCCCCAAACAAATAGGAATCTTTTATGTGGTTTTATGATATTAAAAAATATGCATATATATATGGAATTGAAATCTTTGAAGTGTGTTCTCGTAGCCTCAATGCACAATTCTTTGCAATAGGTAGGTGTTTCTTCATTGTATTTTTAGTTTTATGTTGAGTTCAAACAACTTTCCTGTGATCATATTCACAACTTTATGAGCATTTCCTATAATTTTGATCTACCCACATAAATCCAACATATTATCATGTCAGGTCACTATAATGTCCCTTTTTGGGTCCATTCCAACATTCTTGGAAAGTTCAAAGATTCTTGTAGAATTCCAACATTCTTGGAGAATGCTAACTTTTTGTAGGCTTTGGGATGTGCAAAAAAGTAATTAAATAAATAAGTTAAGTTGTCTTAAGGTAACTTAATACTATTTTCCTAAAGCAACTTATGTTTATTTATTTATTTGAAAGAAGGATGGCCAATGTCATAAAGTGTTTTTTAGAGGGGCAAAATTGATAATTCTAGGCATGGGGTACAAAGTGGTGATTTAAAAGGTTGTTTCGAAAAGAAGATTAAAAGTGTCTTAGAAAATAAGGATTAAAAGTAATATCAAATTAAAAGAGTTGGAAAAGTCAATTTATTTTTATTATTGAGGGGAACAGTGAAATAAAAGAGATTATTTTAGTTGCTTTAAAAGTGCCTATAAAAGGAGAAGTTTCTGAGAAGAGAATTCATTCTATGCATTTTATTAAACCCTAGCTTATTGGAGAGATTGAACTTGGTTCATTCTTCAGCCAAAGAATGAAAACCCTTTTGACAATTAGTTTTGTGGATGAAAACCCACCTAGCTGATCAAGTGAATTCACCCAAGATTCACCATTTTGCTTCATTGCTTGGATGGATTAAAGGAGACTCTTATAATTTGAGATTTAAGCAAAAATATCGAAGATTTTTTATATTTTTGAAGGCTATTACAATAACTGCTACAATACCGCTACAGTACCCACTATAGTATTTGCTGCTGTTTAAAGGAGGAATCAACATCTTTCTAGTTGTATAATCACCCTTGGAAGGCACTACTTGGGATTTTAGTGATTTTCCAATGTGAATACTAGCATTTGACTAAGGTATGGTGTTGTAATGAAAGATGCATAAAATATTAGCTGTCTATTGCATGGGTTTTTAATGTATGAACATATCAGTTGCTGCTACTATTGTATCTTGACATTAAATATCAGCAGAGGTTGTTTTGGCTAATTGTTTGTGAATTTTTTAATGAAAGGATGATACATGACAACTATTTGTTAAAGTGTCCACGAATTGTTTAATATCTTTAAATATTTGTGAATTAGCACTAACTTTGGAAATATTGATTGTTTCAATGAAAGATCCTTTACCAATTCTACCCTCAATTTTTCAGTTTTTCCCTTTTGCCATAATGTCAGACAGTTGTCTTGCATGGTCTGATTTGGTTTTGCTGATTATTTGTTTGAGTTTCATTGCTTGTTTTTTCATTGCAAAATCATAGAGGAAAGCATAGAAATGAAGAGAACTATTGCACAAGTGAAAGACAACAATTGCAACTCAATAGAAACCCTTTTTTTCAACTATATCAGATCTGATTACAAGTTTCAGAGGTTTGATATACATTATATCAGACTGTAACAATAGTCTAAAACCCTTATATAATGCAATATTTGACTACCCAAAATGATAAACACATACCCGGATGTATAGCTCCAATTGTAGCTTGATTATTGAAGTCAAATCATGAATCACTTCGATGTTACAACTTCAAATGGTATGGCTGAGTATGATGAGGAAATAAGTGTTGTAGAAGATCACCAATAGGCTGGAAATAATGATAGAAATTAGGAGCATCAACCTTTTACCAAACCCTAGGTGCCTCCCAAAATACCCAATAAGTAGCCTTGATCAAAACTCCACAAATAGGGTACCAAATTGAAGATAAATTGTTGCCATTGAAGAATATGCAATAAAATCAAATACCCATGTGCCTTAGCTGCCATAAACTATCAAAATCTGCATTTTTTTCTTCTGATAACTCCCTGTTGCAATCAATTATGAGTGCAGATTAACTTGTTGATGCAAAGTAGGGAGGAGTTTGTCCAACAATCACAATTCAAACTATTCCAAACAATTCACAACTTCTCCATCTTTGCCTTGCAACATTCCAAACAGTGTAAATTGAGCATATCTTTCAGAATACTTTTCAAACCCACAAAAGGATTGACATTTCAGATACCCTTTATGGCATTCTTTAACATATCTAGATTGGGCATACACTTGTTTCAGACCTTCATCTCCTAAAATAGATTGCTACTCTGAAAAGTGGCTCAATTAGCCCTGTTTTACAAAACAACCCTATGAATGTCTTCACCCAAATCACCAAACTCAATTCCAATGTTCTATACAGGTCACAAATGGATTGAATCCACAACTTTTGGCAAAAGGAATGCCTACAAACTCATCAAATCACAAAACCCTTACCTAGGCCTATTAGGCTTGTGTAATGTCCCCGTTTTAGCTTACGTTGTTTGTTGAGGAGTGAGCCTATCAATTTGACCCTCATAGGCTGACAGTTTTGATTAGAGGGTTGTCCTTGGCAGTTATCTAGAGTTTCGAGACATCACTACATCAGTTGATTCAGGTTTGGGCCTTTGCAGAGACTTACAAAGCGATATTCAGGCACTTACTATTTATAGTAAGTCAGGCAGATAGGGGTTACTATTTCTGGTAGGGCACCTAGTTCAGTTGGTCATCTCAGTTTCGACCTAGTTTGACAGTTTGATGAGCAAACGGTGAATAAAGGAGCATTAAATAATAATTAAATAATTATTATTATGACTTTATATTATAAAGTCACTTTAAGTGAAATATTAAAATATTAAAATGGCAAATTATAAAGTATTTTAATACTTTATAATGAAGGGAAATTTTAATATTTAATGAGTTTAATACTCATTAATAAAAAGGGACGCCATTTATTAATGATTTGGCCTAAGTATTTCAAAAGGTCGAATTATTATGTTATTAAATGCAAATGAGCTGATTTTTGTAAAGGGTCGACTTTTTGAGAGAAGTTATATATTTCCTTAAAGCAAATCGAACTCATTATGTTGATTATTCTAATTTGACTTTATTTCTCTTTGAGAGCATCAGGGTTTGAGAAACAAGGGTTTCTGCAGATCATCGGGTTTTGAAGAACGTTCCCTCTTCAGAATCAGGCATATTGAGATTGTGCAATACCAGTTGAAGATTGTCAATAGGGTGACTTCATTCAGAGGTTGCATTTGTGCTTACTGAGATAGTTTCAGAAAGGGTTTTAGCAGAGATTATTCATCTGAGCAATAAGGCGACTTTCCTATTATTTATTTAGTGATCCAACACATTGTTCAAGGTGGTACGGATTTCTTACTTGCTGCTGCCAGGCCGTACTATACAGCTGCAAGGTCGTACCTTTCTTCAGGAGCAAATCGCTTTGCCTTTTTCACCTTTTCCTTCTCCAGTTGGGACGCCTTGACTTACAGAGCATTTTGCACACATTCAGCAGAGGGAGAAGTTAATATTGGAGCTGGGCGAATCATTTCTTCTGTCCTTTAGGCGGCTGCAATAATCAGGTTTTCCTGAATAAATGTTATTGCCTTTTTTATTGCATGTTTGCATTTCTTCATTGTATGTGTCCAGAAAGTCAAATAAAAATATTCGCCATACTCTGGAAAGCTATTGGTTGCATCATATATCATTCATGAGTTTTTTATGAATTTAATTGAATTTATTTCCAAAATCGCATTCTTTCAATATACTGCAAAAACCTTCAAAAAAATCAAAAAGTACAAACAAAACAAAAAACGCATTTACAGTCAGAAGATTTGGGTTAAGAGACACCTGGTCTCTGACAGCTTGTCACACAGGGGTTTATTGAAACTACTAACTCTAAGCCTCCACTTTGCAAACCAACACTTCAATCACATCAAAAATGACCTTCATAAGCTTTTTCCACCTTTACATGATCAATTCCAACAACTTTTGAACAAATCTTAGCATCTACACTTCTCATTTACTTGAAAACTAGGGAAATTCACCCTAGGGCATCACCATATCAGCCCCACACCTCCTTCCCTGCTTCTACAAACCTACAACATGAAAGAAGACCCTAATTAACACCATTCCACCAACTTTCAGAGCATTTCATTGGTGGAATGGTCTCTTATGTCATTTTTACACCTTCAAACCCTCAAAATAGGGTTTTATAGACCGTTTTCAGAAAAATGCCTCTAAAATCCTTATAACTTGATGAAATCAATTCAAACAAAAGCCAAAATACTCTTAGTTCATGCCACCATAAGATTCAATGCACTTTAGAACATAAAATCTCAGTACGGAACCGCACTGTAGCCTGTAGCAGCAGAATTATGCAAAAAATTGCAGAAAATTAAGTTTCTTTATTGCTTTAACAACAAAAATCTTGAACAAAACCTTGTCATGAAGTTTTTAAAGCATATTTAAACTTGTACACTCAAGACTCATCAGTTCCAACCACCTTTTGACTTGACCGTTGGACTCCCTAAAACAAGAAGATTTGCAAAATTGCTAATGCAATATTTACATCTTTGACACAAAACTTGACAACTTTATCCTAACTGACCCCTAGATGACTTAAAACATTGGAAATGGTCTATTATAACCTTATTACATCAACAAAATACTCAAAACACAAAATCTCCACATTAGACCAAAATTTGCAACATTGATTAGGTGCCCTTGCACCATACACTTAGACAAAAAAAAGACACAGGTCCCTTTGAGGACTGTACTGCAATTAAAACCTTGCTTGAGGACATTATTTCTTTGACCTTCACATGCCTCCATCTGGTAGCCCTTTCCATTGGATCAAATATTGGAAAACAACATTTGTCTTTACATTGTTGAACTCTTTGGCATCTAGAAACTGCTCCAACTTGAGTGACCCACTTGATAAATGTGCTTTGTCTTTTTCATCTGTAACTGATGTTGAACATGCTTTTATACCTGCAAAGATACCCTTTCCATCCTTGTTATGAACCGTTTTCTTCTTTACCTTTGCTGCATGCTTGAACTTACCCATATATCCTTGTAATTGACCTTTGATCTCTTCACCATTTCCTTTCATCTCTTCCACCTACTGTGGTGCATCTACATTTGTTGTTTCATCAGACCTATGAGCCTTTGCCATAACATGAATGAATTGGCCAATATCTCCTTTTGAAACCAAGGATTGGAACATCTCCTTTACTTTCCTAGCAACATACTCTTCAAACTCATCTTGAATCTTCAAGATCAATTCATCCTTGACCTTCTCCATATCTGTTTTTGACACCAACTCGTCATCTTTTCTCTCCAACATTGAATCACTCTTCAAACCTGCTGTCTTAGCATCTTCATTTTTAGTGGTGGCTGCAAACTCCACATGTTTGTCTTCCTCAAGCCTTATAAACTCTTTTTTACCTAACATTATCACCTTAGCTGCCTTACCTTGTCCTTTATCATCCTCTACCAATAGAGTTAATGAAAAGAGATGCCATCCTTCTCAATCTCATAAGTATTGTTTCTACCATCATAAATTGCATGTCTTTATATCCATCAATATTAAATTCAACCCAAGCTTGTTCATTCACCAAAACAGATTGACTTTCATTCAACCAAGACACTTTATAAGGTATTTCATGAGGTATCTTTTCCAACTTAAGTTTATCAACCATTTCAATAGACACCATGTTATTAGTACTTCCAGAGTCTATTACAACTTTACATACCTTTCCATTGTATTTGCAAGCTGTCCTGAGTAGTGTTCTCCTTTGCTGTGGCTCTTTCTCCTTAGATGCTTTGAGGAGTGTTCTTCTACCCATTAAGGATTCTCCAACTTCAGGAGCAGCAAGCTGATTAGGATAGTTAACACTCTCACAGTCTTCCTCGTGCACCAATTGAACTCTCTTGTCACCACTAGTTGAAATAGAAGCTTGTTTCTCTGGACACTTCCATGCTTGATGGCCAAATTGGTCGAACTGATAGCATTTGCCTGAAAATGTGTTTGAACCTCTGTCTTGTCCACCAAATCTTCCTCTAAAGCCTCTAAATCCACCTCTTTGATCATCAACTTGGTCGTTGCTTTTACTTGCATCTTGTTGATTTTCATAGGACTGCCTTGAACCTCTTCCTCTACTAGTGTTGCCTTTGCCTCTTCCTTGTCTTTCTTGCCTTCTTTTCAACTTCTCTTCTGCCCTAGCAGCCAAGTGAGAACATTCTTCAACCATCCTAGGAGTAGCAAGACTTAATTCATCCTGAATTTGGAATCTCAATCCATTCATGTACCTTGCTATCTTTTCATTTTCATCTTCAACATGACCTGCTCTAATACTTAATTTGTGAAATTTCTCTGTATATGCCATGACATCCTTTTCCTTCTACTTTAAGTTTTGTAGCTTCTTGAAAGTTTGTATTGCATGATCACTTGGCAAAAATTGGCTCTTGATCTTTGACACCATCCTATCCCATGAACTAATTTTTGTTTTTCCCTTTTTCATTTTTTTCTCCTGCACATAGTTCCACCATGTTAGAGCAAGGCCTTTCAACTTAGTCTTAGCAAACTTTACCTTTTGTTCTTCTGCAACCTCCTTGGACTCAAAGTAATTGTCCAGTGCATCTATCCAATCCAACACGTTTTCAACATCTAACTTTCCACTATACATTGACAAATCTATTTTCACATCAGAAGCATCTCCCTTAACAACTTTCAACATCTTCACCATCCTTCTCTCATCAGGGTCCAATTCCTCTTCATCATCTTGACTCTTCCTTGAGGGTTTTCATTCTCACCCTCTTCCTCTTCCTCTCAGTCACTTTCCTCTTCAATGGCCTTTCCTCTCTTTTGATTTGTTTCCAATGTTGCAAGTCTGGCCAATACTGTTTCTTGAGACTCCATCATTCTTATCTCTCTAGCAATGCCTCCACTTCCTTCTTCAAATTGCAATTTTCCCTGATTCAAACTTCAACCTTTCTTCTTTGAAATGATCAAAACCTATGCTCTGATACCGATTGATGCAAAACAGGGAGGAGTTTGTCCAACAATCACAATTCAAACTATTTCAAACAATTCTTCAATCCTTTCTTCAACTTGTTCAACTCCTACACCATTTGCCTTGTCATCTTGTACCCTAGGAGTGGTGCTATAAAGGATTATTTTCTAAATTATAAAAGGAGTGATTATGCACACTCAAAAGTAGATAAAGATCAACAATCTCTCTATATTGATCTTTCACCATTTGGACAGCCATGTCTCTATCTCTAACCATTTGTAAATAGTCTTCTTTAACCAACTCCAAAGCCTCTTTGAAAGAGTGCAAATGTGTATGAGGAATACCATGCCCAATGCATGCATCTTGTGTACCAATGAAAGTGGAATCAATATCACTCATTCCCCAATGATTAGCAACTGCAATATCATGAGAAAGTGACAATATACCATTGCTGTTTAAAATAAAAAAACAAGGACTGAATCTTTCCCTTCTATCCATGCTTCTCAAATCATCCATGTTAGAGCAAATGAACATACTCTTAGCTGTCCCCTCCTTTGTCTCATTCTTTAGTGTTTTAATCACAATATGTTTACCCATGTGAGTAAATTCTAACACCATCTTGTTGAAGTCTTGGACAAACCTTGCAAGAGATTTCAACCATCAAATACCTAACGCCACTTCATCCTCCTTAATGTTGATAATATCAACTACAAACTCAGGATTAAAGAAATCCTGCTTCTCATCATGTATGGACTGATGTATGTTACGAGTTTCTTTGGACTGATTTATTGCTGTTGTTCTAAAGTAAACAAATTCAGTCCTCTTGGAAGAAACAACATCAAAATAGCTATGCTTAGCCAATGCATCATGTATGCTATCTTTGGGAAGCTCATTGTCCCCAATTACTCCATGAATAGGGGTTGTAAGTTCATGGAGATGAAAAAGTATAATTTTGCTGTCTCAAACTAGAGATTCAGGATTGATTGTACCTTTTCTTTTATTACTTTGGAACTCTTTAATGCAAGTGCACACCTACATACACTTGCCAGCCCAATCTTGTAGCATGTCAAGTTTTGAAGCTATGACATCCTTATGCTCAATCAAAGTATCAACATCATAAGGGTGAGACATCAACATACCAACTGATTCATGTTCTTCTCCCACTGTTGTTATGAGTTCAGATTGTCGGCAAGTAGAAGTTCCCACCATCACCTCATGCTTATCTATCCTTTCATGAATGTCTACCATGCTACACTGCTTTCCACAACCATCTAGCTTGGATTCATAGCTTGGATTCATGCTCATGTGATGTCGAAATATTGCTGTCCCAGTTTCTAATCCACACCATTACCTCTATAGCTGATATGTTGTCCTTTACTAGCGAACTCCAAGGTGTGGTATGCAAGATAAACCAACAATTATTAAAATGCAAAATCTTTCTAGTAAGAAACCTCCTAGTCCCCCTAATCAACTCTCTAAAACAAAACGCTTCATATGCTCTTAGCAATTGTCCTTCCAATGTAGATGATGCATGACTAATTGTAATGTAACCAATAATGTTCCATTCCACACGAATGGATATAACACTTGTGGCTAATCCATCAAGTGTGTATCCAATATCATCATTTTTTTGAGCCTTCAAGGGGCTCTCCAAAGGAGGAAGGTTATAAACTTCATGATGCAAACTGGACCAAACTGAATTTATTTTAATCATTTCTCCTTCCTTCCTCACACAACTCAACATGCTCTTCTTGTGGGCTTACCTCAAGAAGCTCTTCCCTTGTATACTCAACATCCACACATTCATCTTTCGGAAGAAATAAGGATCTAATGTGTGCTTCTCTTTGTCTTCTTGCATTATCTATCAGATTGCATCTTTCTTTGACCTCTTGTAAGTGTTGTCTTGCTTGGGCAGCAAGCATCTTGGCTTTTTTGGTTCTTAGTGACCACCCATCACACAACCCTTGTGTCCTTTTAACATCTTTCACAGTATGGTGAACAAAATCAAGACCTTTGTGGTTTGAATCCACAATATATATCTCATGTGTAACACTCTCAACTTGAGTACCATCATAGGAAGACTCAACAACATCATTACCTTCATGTGAAATGGATGTACCTCATGATTAGAACTGCTGTTGCAAAAATCAGAATAGGTGTCATACCCTGGTGTCATGTTTTCAACATCTCCAATGGGCTGATCCATGATTGTAACCTCTTCCACTTTGTTATCAACATGTTGACTCAATGGTGTGATATGAATCTCCACTTGATCCAAAGTTATTTCTTCTTTAGGACTCCCACCTGATGATTGATTTTCACATTCATTGTGATCACTTGTAGGCTGCAAACTACAAACAAGTGATTCTTCTACCATTCCTTGTTCTTGCACATTAAGCTCTTCACTTTTCCCAATGGTTTCACTCCTATCTGTTGATATTTCTTTCCTTTTTCGCTGCTGATATGGACTTGAAAACATCAATTCATCTTCATCCTCATCCGGTATACCCAAGAATTGTGTGAAAAGAAGCATGTCTTGTATCTTTTGAGGAAGAGAGCGATACTTGTGATAGCTGGCCATAATTGCTTTATTTGTTGGTGAAACATGAGGACTCTTAATTGTTCTAATAGCTGGAGATGATCCACTAGAGTGCCCAAATTTCTTTGAAATTGTATCATTCAATTGCTGCAATTGACAGTTGATCTTATGTTGTGACTGTTCTAACTCTTCCCACACCTGTGTATCCTTAAGCAACTTCTCTATGATGACTCATCACACTGCCCAACTGAAAACTAAACCAAACAGATTTCACCCAACAGGCTGGCAGGATTGTGGCTTTGATACCACTGTAAGATCCCGTATCAAATCTACCCTGGATTTTTCAGTTTTTCCCTCTTGCCATAATGTCAAACAGTTGTCTTGCATGGTCTGGTTTGATTTTGCTGATTATTTGTTTGAGTTTCATTGCAAAATCATAGAGGAAAGCATAGAAATGAAGAGAACTATTGCATAAGTGAAAAACAACAATTGCAACTCAATAGAACCCCTTTTTTTCAACTATATTAGATCTGATTACAAGTTTCAGAGGTTTGATATACATTATATCAGATTGTAACAACAGTCTAAAACCCTTATATAATGCAATATTTGACTACCCAAAATGATAAACACATACTTGGATGTATAGTTCCAATTGTAGTTTGATTATTGAAATCAAATCATGAATCACTTTGTTGTTACAACTTCAAATGGTATGGCTGAGTATGATGAGGAAATAAGTGTTGTAGAGGATCACCAATAGGCTGGAAATAATAATAGAAATCAGGAACACCAACCTTTTACCAAACTCTAGGTGCCTCCCAAAATACCCAACAGACAACCTTAATCAAAACTCCACAAATAAGGTACTAAATCGAAGATAAATTGTTGCAGTGGAAGAATATGCAATAAAATCAAATACCCATGTGCCTTAGCTACCATAAACTATCAAAATCTGCAATTATTTTTTTGATAACTCTCTATTGCAATAAATTCTAAGTGCAGATTAACTTGTAATGAAGTCCAATGATGCCCAAATGGAACCCTAGAGTAGATTTTTCTGTTCTGTGAATTGGGTTTTTGTCTAATCCACTATCCTCCAAGGGATTTCATCCTCAGAATAGAATGCTCAAAAAGGAGCCCAACACATTGCTTTATAACCTCTCATGGACTTTTTTTTATTAAAAACAATAAAATAATCCTCCTTGAGGGTCTTTCAACATCAAAAGAGAGGGCCATTTTGTAAAAACAACTTGAGTTGCTAGGATGTCGCACTTTTCACTATTCACCTTATGATTTGCAGTTACTATTCACCTTTTACTATTCCATTAAAGCAAACCTTAATATTTTCACTTTAACCCTGGATTCATAAACTGAACTCCAAACTGAAAAGCTCATAAGGCTCCTAGCTAAACTCCATAGCCCTCGGCTGGGTTCCCTAACCATTTTGCTGACCTACGAGAACTCTAATAGTAGACCAACCTCCACTATAGACTGAGCTGTCTAAGGAAGGAACATTACATTCAACATTCGACCAACTATTTGATGAATTGTCTTGGAGTAGGAAATCAGAAAATTTGCAAGTTTGTTAAAATATTTCGGTAGGGACTTTACAATCACTTCAACTGCATGTAGCAGGGTTAGTTCTCATAATTTGGAAATTTATAAATGCCTTGGGCTCTTAACTGTACTTGTTTTTCTTTTCTGCTATTTCATTTCTGTTTGTTTGTTTTTCTTCTTTTCTAGTCTGATTTCAGATGTATCATCTATAAAATTCTCCGAGTTTATTTCACTTGACATGTTCTTTAGAATAGACATTTTGTTATTTTATACTTTTCTGCTATTTCTGTTGTGTTTGTTTTTCTCCTTTTATGGTCTGATTTCAAATTTATCATGGGAAATGTTCTCTGAGCTTATTTTGTTTTGCATGTTCCTTAGAATAGACATTTTCTTATTTTTTACGTAGTTTCTTTTTTTCAACTGTGTATATTGGTGTTTGTAGAGTCATTTATTTAGTAGGAACATTTTGTTTGCTTGTGAGGACCAAGCAGCAAAGGGAAGATACTTTTCATCTATTATGGATCTTCTTTTTATGAGACTTGTTGATGAGAGCAGTTTGAAGGTTCATGTGGGGTTAATGCTAGATCTGTTCTATGTGTTCAGGGACAGCCTTTTTAGAGCGAGTTTGTAACTTGATTAAATGCAGTTATTAAATAAATGTGCTTAATTATTAACATCACAGTTATTTTATTGATACATTATTTAATGTTTTCTATGTGGTTTGTGTTTTGTTTGCAACTTTTGTTATCTGTGCATATAAAGACAAATGCTGCCTTTATTTCTTCAGGTCTATATATCTCGTGCTTCACTTGAAAGTTTTTCATTAGTTGCGGATGCAAACTATATAAGTCAGAGCATTGGGCGAATCATGCGAGCATTATTTGAAGTTTGTTTGCGTCGTGGGTGGTGTGCTATGGCTGTTCTTTTATTAGAGTATTGCAAAGCTGTTGATCGCCAAATTTGGCCTCATCAACATCCTCTTCGGCAGTTTGAGAGGGATCTCTCATTAGAGGTTGTTAGAATTTTACTCTTGTGTGACTTCTGTATGGAAAACAATTTTTTATTTCTTACAACCATTTAAGTTTGGTTACTTGATGAGCAGATATTAAGAAAACTTGAAGATAAGGAGGTTCAGTTAGAACGCCTTTTTGAACTAGAAGAGAAAGAGATTGGGGCTCTCATTCGCTACTCTCCTGCTGGAAAGGTTAGTTCTATTGTTTGAATATGTGCTTCTTTATACAGTTAAAATTTTATGTGAAATTTTTTTCATCATCATACAGTTCTATATGTGAACAAATTTAATGTCTAGATTTTAATCATGTCATTCTTTATTTCATGAGGTGCAGATGATTAAGAAGTGTTTGGCAAGCTTTCCTTGTATTCATTTATCTGCCAATATAAGTCCAATCACACGAAGTGTTCTACAGGTAATATTATGTTGCAGTTTTTTCTGGTTCCTATTCAATATGTATGTATGATATGTACATATGTGTACACATATATACATGTACATATGTACCATATATATCTATATGCACATAAATATTTTTATTCATATCACACAATATGTGTGTGTAATATGTACATATATATCATACATATAATGAATAAAAGAACGTACACACACACACGTGTGTGTATATATACATATATACAAGTGTGTTTACATACATTTTTTTATTCATTATATGGATTCATTATATGTATGATACAAACACATTACACACACACATATATAGCATATGCATGTATACACACGTATGAATGTATATAATAAATAAAACAAAGTATGTACACACACATAGATGTGTATATACACACTCCTGTGTGTGTGTGCACATATGTTTTTTAATTGATTATATGTATGATGCTGTATGTACGTATATATGTATATGTATGTACATATACATATACATATACATACATATATGCATGTATGTATGTATGCATGTGTCATACATATAATCATTAAAAATGTGTGGGTGTTTACATACATTTTTCTATTCATTATATGTATATATGTATCATACATTAATGAATACAAAAAATGTATGTACACGTACAATTAAGTATGTATGTATATATATGTATGCATGTATCATATGTATAATGAATTAAAAAAATTGTATGTACACCCCTCACTGAGGTACACATTTTTACAAAAACATTATTCTGTTTGGCAAACATACAATTGCAGGTTGAGCTAATAATAACTCCAGACTTTGTCTGGAAAGATCATCTGCATGGAGCTGCTCAGCGCTGGTGGATCTTGGTTGAGGTTCGATGTTCTTCCGTCTTGATTTCTTACTTTTGAAGTTGAAACATAGTAGCCTACTTATTTAGCTTACATAATGAAATCTATATGCAAAAGTTTATGCTCATTAAAAAGTTGACTGCAGTCGAAGGAAATTTTTTTTTTCGTGAAAACTGCCTATGGCAATGTGTTTCCTGACAATGCAGTTATATGTAATCTTCTATACTGCTAGATGTCTTAATGAGAGAGCTTCTTATATTCTTGTATGCATCTTTCAAGGGGCTTTGTTTGTGCACTATAGGCTGTAACCAATGATTTGCTTAACTAAATCCCAATCAACTATAAAAATCTTAGAATTCCTCGCAAATTGAGTTATTTTACATTTACATTAACTTGATAGAATGTAGTTGATGCAAGTAAATATTTTTTGAAGGTCTCAAAAACCATGTTTTATCAACAGATGAGGCTTCCAGACAAGCACAAGGCTCAGTTGAATGCCAGCTCTATGACATTCAACTGTAGCATCAGGAGTCACTGACTGTATATTAGAAGCTCTAGTGCTTTGAATAACATTAATAAGCTCTAGGAAAATGGTTAAGCTGCCCAACAAACAATAAGCTGTATCAGCTCATTCTTACGCTCTCCCAGCCTGCAGTTAATAGAATATAAGTATGTTCAGGAAGTTAATGAATTCCACTCTATAAGAACCTCTCTTGGCAAAGAACACATATATGTGCCTGGAAAAGCATGAAACCAGTGCCATCCATGGGTACAATAGAAAAAGTTCAGAGATCCATTCAAAGAAAACTATGTATTTTACAATCTAAGATCAGCACTACTTCTCCATATGACTTTAATTAAGGTTCTACAGCTCCTTGCTCCCTATTATTCATGTCTTGACTTGTCAAATAAGTCTCTCTGAGAAGGTTAATGCATTGAAGAACACCATTATGTAATTTTGAAAAATAAGTTTGTCTAGTCTTTTTATGACAAAATCCCACTGCTGGATATATTCACAACTCATCAATTGCCATTAGCTAAATGTCAAATTTTGTAAAGTTTCCATTATTAGACAGTGGTAGACTTCGGTCAAACCTTGTCTATATCAATTAGATTAGTGGCGTTCTAATAGTTCTTAGTCTCTATATAGCCTTTTGTAATGTGCTTAGGATTTATCTTTCTGTATCACTAGGAGAACCAGATTGAAATGTCTACTCTGATCTGAGCTACTTGGTCCTTTTTCTTTTTGAGATCCCCAGGTTCAGGCATAGATCTCTCTGTGGTGATGCCATTGTCAACCCATTGCTGATGTTCTAGGTGGTAAGTGCCCTTTAGACAACACTGACTCATGTACTTCCTTGTGATCTACTATGATTGAGGCTCCTTGAGAGCTTGACTCTCATAGTGTGGTTGTGGCCTTATATCATCACAACGTACGACACCCTCTGTCACCTCTCTTCCATGGTGCAGGTCTTTGAGGCAGGCTCACATTACTAGTTTTTTTCCCACTAGCGTCAGTTTGTTGGCCTCAAATGTTGGGGGAGATTTGACACGATATTGACCGACTCCTAGGAATGTCTAGTCAAGCCCCCTTAGCCCTGGATTCTCTCTAATGAGCATTCTCAGACTCTGCACTGCTACTCACACTATGACATTTTCATTGGATCCTTGAATGCATTCAGAACATTGGAACTTGAGTATTTTAGTCCCTTGCCTGGATGGTCTTCTGTTTATTACATTATGGGATCTTGCCCTCTTTTTTCTTTTTATTATTGTACTTTCTTGGGGTTATGCTTTTCTGTAGTTTAACCTCAGCATGTGTATGTTTTATGCCTAGGGCATCCTTTTTTGTCCTAGTTCTTTGCTAATGTACTTGCTATATTTTTAAGTGTGGTTGATTTATTCCTGGTTATTAGTGGACATTAATATTTTTCTTTCTTTCTACTAATTTATACCTGTGCTGACTACCAGTGTCCCATTACTGATTCTGCGGGCATACTTTCTTAGCAAATATTTGATGAGCACACAGTTATACTGAGAGGGGAGGGCGGAGAGGGCAGCGGTAGGGGGGGCGGGGTCGGGGGGGTTTGTGAATCAGTATAATGCAACTTTTACCAAGTTAATAGTTTATCAATCATAATCACATTATTTACTCAACATTAATGATCATGCACATGAAAAGAACATAATAACACATGATATTTATGTGGAAACCCTTACGGGAGTAAACCATGGAAGTTTTATGCTTTTATATAAATTCTTCTTTACAATCTTTGTAGGCACCAACCTACAGGAGACACCAATCCCCTCAATTCGTAGGCACCAACCTATCACAGGCACCAACCCCCACAATTTGTAGGCACCAACCTCCAAAATATTTCCCCTTCTTAAATTGCTCATTTAACTAATGATATACATATACTATCTTCACAAAATCTTTGCAACTCTGCTCTATTCTTCTTCTCAGATTATAAGCTACTTCAATGAACAACGACCAATTGAATTGGTTCTAAAATCTTTTCAACACTTTGTCCAATTTTCTCTAAGATATCTGCTCAAAATGTGCATATAGATCTGCTTGAATATGCTTTTTAAATCTGCTCCAAATATGCTTATAAATCTGTTCCGTCTTCAAAAAGTCTGTTCAAATCAGCCTCATATGTCTGCTCAAAATTGTCTTGAATATTATTGCATAACTACCACATTCTTTCCTTCAAGTCAGTATGTTCTTCCCTTCATAAATCTGCATATACTCTTCTTACAAATCTGCAGGTTCTATATTGTCTTCATACAGATGTACTGGTTTTTATATAATTAATCTTTTAATATCCACACCTTTCTCTATTCCACACTTCTTTTACCAATCTGCCCATAACTCTCCTATAACTTCTGCTCATAAACTAACTTCAGGTCTGATAAAAATTCTCTCTAATATGCGTCATTATACCATGCTTTTTATCTCCTTCTTGAAATCTGCATATTCTTTTAGAACTGCATGTCTCTTTTGAATCTGCATATACCTCTGCTGGTTATTGATTTGTTCTTTATCACCCAACCCAACTCACTTTCAATCTACTTCACAAACTCTTTTTATATACATTCTTTGGTGCAGGGGCACCATGTCAATTTTTGTAAATAGGGTCTTATGTTTGGTTTTAGGTGTTTAGAGTCTAAATATGATGTAATAAGGTCATAATAGACCATTTGTAATGTAATGGGTCATGTGGGGGTCGGTCCTAGTTAGAGTTGCCAAGTTGTTTCCAATTGTGTAAAAATGTTGCAAAAGTTGCTTTGCAACTTTGCAACTTTGCAAATCTTGTCATGTTTGGAAGTCCAATGGTCAAGTAGTTGAAAAATCAGATGGAACCGATGAGTTTTGTTGGTACACGTTTAAATATGCTTTAGAAAAATTCATGGCAAGGTTCGGTTGAAGATTTTGGGTGTTGAGGCAAATAAAGAAACTTCATTTTCTGCATTTTTCTTGTGTAATCTGCTGCTACAGGTCTCTGTATGGTTCTGTACTGAGAGATATTGTTCTACAAAGCATTCAATCTTATGGTGGCATGAACTATGAGTATTTTGGCTTTTGTTTGATTTGATTTCATAAAGTTTCAAGATTTTTATAGCCATTTTATTGTCAACGGGTAGAAAACCCTGTTTTAGAGGGTTTGAAGGTGTAAAAAATGGAGTAGATGACCATTCCACGGATGAAAACCTCTGCAAGTCAGTGGAATGGTGTTAATTAGGTTGCTCTTTCATGTTTGTAGGTTGTTAGATGTAGGGAAGGAGGTTTGGGGCTAAAATGGTGATGCCCTAGGGTGAAATTTACAAGTTTCATGCAAATGAGAGGTGTAGGTGTTAGGGTTTGATGACCAAGCTGATCAAGAGTGTAAGTTGGTTTGTGAAGCATGTGCAGACCATATTTGGTGTGTTTGAAGTGTTGGTTTGCAGAGTGGAGGTTCGGAGTTGCTAGTTTCAATAAACCTTCTCATGTACAAGCCTAAATAGGCCTAAACAAGGGTTTTGCGATTTGGTGACTTAGAAGGTGTTTCAGTTGGCAAAAGTTGTTGGATCAGTCCACTTGAGGTCTGTGAAGAACATTGGAATAGAGATTTGTGAATGAGAGGGTGTTTGGTTGGTAGTTGCTTTGTAAAACAGGGCTAATTGAGCCTCTTTTCAGTGTAGCAGTCAATTTTAGGGAGTGCAGGTCTGAAACAAAGGTATGCACAAATTGGATATGTTGAAGAATGCCATAAAGGGTATCTAAAATTTCAATCCTTTTGTGGGTTAGAAATGTCTTTTGAGAGATATGCTCAATTTTCTCTATTTGGAATGCTACAAGGTAGTTTGAGGGAATTGTGAGATAAAGGTCAAGTTAGGGTTTTGAAGGTGAAAGATTGTTTCAAGATAGATTGAATTGTGTTTGTTTGAGGATCCCCTCCTTGCTTTGCATATACCTTTGCTGGTTATTGATTTGTTCTTTATCACTCAACCCAACTCACTTTCAATCTACTTCACAAACTCTTTTTATATACCTTCTTCAAGGTAGGTGACTTCATTTAAAGGACATCTTAATTCACAAAGAGAGGTGACTAGTCATGCACCCTTTCATAACATTGTTTAGTTTTCTCTAAGTAATTGCTGACTTCTTAGGAATGTCTTCGTTAGTCTTGCTGTTCTTATGACATATTAATCACTGACTATATTTAAGTGATTAATTAATCGCTGCATTAACTAATTTAATTGCTTGTATTTCAATGAGAATAAATTCGTGAATCCACTTCATTATCATCACTTGCTTTTTTTTGTTTAAGTGTATAGGAATCGATGTCCTTTCTCATATTCTATCGCTGGCTTTGAATAATCATAGCTTTTTAAATATAATCGCTGCTTACTTTTCTTTGAATAAGACAAAGTAAAATTTGTCTTTTATAGAACATAGTAATCACTGTTTTGTTTATTGTTAATTAACTCAAAGTCTTTCATAATGACATTGGTGTTTTCTAATTGTATTAAGTTCTGCTTCGTATATGCTAATAGCTGTTCCTTTTTTTTGTCTTTTTCATTTTTTGTTTTATTCTAATTTTGTCTTATTCAGCCTTGTCCTATTCTTCTTGTCTTATTAAATTGCTGCATATAATCAAACAAATCTTGTTTGATATAATCTCAATAAAATCACTACTCTCCTTTATATGAGTCCTCTTTAATTTCTGTGTATTACCTTGGAGAATCGGCCATTCTGAATAACTCGCCTATGTTATTAGACTCTCTGATTTGTGTAAGAACCCTGCTGATTCTAACTGTTGCCAACTGAATGCTAAGTGATGAATGTTTGTTTGTTTTTGGTGGTTTTGAATTTTTTTTGTGTTTTTGAATAATATATGATTTTTTGGTATTTTTTTGAAATATAAGCCAAGCAATGACAAATGCAAGAAAATATACAAATAACCGAAACAACTGGAAATATATAGAGGCTGCAAGTGATATTTATTATCTAGAGAATATTTACAAAGCTTTTATTTCAACTTTGCATACCCGGAATCCAAGAGCATGAATTACTTGAAAATCTGGAAGTGATTGCAGCAATGTATGAGGCTGGTAAACAGATCGACCTGCTGCAATGAATGGATTCTCCACCACAAAATGAATGCTAAATGCCTTTGCTAAACCCCACACCTATGATGGAAGAGAAATATGCCCAAAGAGAGGCGTTTTGGTCTCTAGTAAACACGCCAATAGAGGAAGGCAATCACGTGTTGGCTGTAGAGAACAGTACAACCTGTGGATGAATGCCAAGATTGATATTAAATGCAGCCACACAACATTCAATGCTAATCCTTCAAATCTGGTCTGAACCCCTTGCAATATTTTTACCATTCTGCTCAAAACTTGTATAATCTTTCACCATTAAGCACTATTTTGACCTCTGAGTGAAGCCAAATCTCATAGGCAATTTTTAGCTGGTCTTTCACAACCTCAGAATGCACAAACTTCGAAGCAGCTACGCTCTCCAAAGCTGATAATGGTAGAAAAGGCTGAAACCCTAGGTTTCTTCTCCACAGCAAAACTCTTCAAACCAAATATCAAAATCCTGAATGAATAAAAATAACCTTCGTTGATCCCTTTTATAATCTGCCAAGAAGTCAATCCTCTAGAAGGCTCCCTTTTAATCATTTAAAATAATATTAAATATATTTCATGTGCATTTAAACTTTATAAAATAATTCCTCGAAGTTGGTGCCCCATTTAATTAATCATTTAATGTGCTTTAATTCATTAAATGGCCTCCTTTAGACATAAAGTTATAGTGTAACTTTACAATATGCTTTTAGTGATTAATGATATAACTTTGCATATTAATCCTTATTCGCCAGGCCAACGGAGAACTAGGATCAACACTAAAATCACCACATGTCTAAGTGCCTTTCTATAAATAGAAATACTGGACTCTCATGACCTGCTGACTTACTATAAATAGTAAGTGTGTAAAACTGAGTCCTGAATCACCAAATGAAGGCCAATCCTGAACCAAATTGAGCTCTGGAAAAGAAAACACACTGATATCTGCCAAACAAAACCCTCTAACCATCTGGATTAGCCTACGAGGGTAAGCTAATAGGCTAAACTATCAAGAAACTGGAATGAGCTAAAAAGGGGACATTACAATTTGTCTTTGTCTCCTTTACAATTAAACACTGCTCGTTAGTCACTCTCTAATTGTTGTCTGTATGATTATTACAATCCTTCTAAATACAACAGCGACCTATACACATATAGCATTGTTTCTAATTCTCTTCAAAGGTCGGCTAGCATTGATTCCATGAGAGCTAGTCTTTATAACAAATGTTAATTTGACTTCCTTAAAACATGTCGACTATTCTTATTGCTCTCTTCTCTTCATATTTTGAACAATCTCCCTTATAGAACAAAATCTGCTCCATTCTTTCATGCTTCTTAAATCCATAGCATCTCAATCATGGTTTTTTGATATATTCTTTGTTCCCCTTGTGTCACGGTCACTCTTAGGCTGATATTGATGACAACAATAATCTCGTCTATACAGTTTGACATAAATGACAATATACTCTCACAATCTTGTCCACACTAGTTTGACTTCAATGACAAGAACAAATCCAATAGTCTATATACCGTTGACATCAATGACAACCTTTCCAACAATATTCTTTCACATATTCATAATGTACTTTGGCATTTACACTTGCAAGTCGTGTCATAAGGTATAAATGTACTGATATGTTCAGTTAACACTTCTACCTTTTGCATTTGAAGGTAAAATTATGAGTTGCAAATTCTTTATTTTTGGTATTTAATGCTTTTGACTTGAATAAAGTGCTAAGAAGACCCCTTGTTTCCTTAAAGTTCTTGTTTGGATCTATGTGATATAGACAGATGTCTGACCCAAATCCAGTTCAATCTGTTTCCTTCTTATTCTTGATGACATCTTTTTTAGTTTAACTTATGATCTGCCAGTTTTATCATCTATAGAATCTGTCCCCCAAATGTCTCCCTCTTACGAAAAATTGTGCCTTCAGTTGCCATGTCTGGATATTTCGACCTGAGATTATCTGTGGGTACTTGTGTCATCTGAATGGATATATGTATTATTTGAAATATGTTTGTATTTCATACCAAAAACCTCAAGTCAATTAATATCATTTGACAACATCAATGACATGGCAAGAGATATGGTGAACACATAAGACAATTGAATTGAATGTGCCCATAGACTTTAAGTAGCCTAGTCAAATGTACATAGGGGTTAAGGCACCTCGAAGTACTTGCTAGATTTGATAAATTTTAACAATAGCATCAGCTTAATGGATTTGCTGCTGGTATACCTACTCATAATTCTAGTCATAAGTAATACAAAATGACAATTCATTATTTAAAATTGAGTCAGATGACTTTACCTATCAATGAATCTATTAAACTAAATGTACATCTCGTAGGCATGGTCAGCTGGGTGGACACATTATGGGTATTAAATTTTTCAATGCTTATAGTGGTATTTTAGTATTATTTTGATTTCTATTTCGATTTGTAATGATTGTGAAGGCATTTCTTTCAAGGTGGATTTCAACATATTAGAGATTGATTTCAAGAGTAGTGCAAAAAGTGTGATGTGTTGCAAAGCATCTAAGATAGAAGCCACGATTCTTTTAGTCCTTTGGAGAGCCATACTTTAAGTCTCTTTAATTTGCTTAGTGATTTAAGCTAGGTTATTGGTTTGGCTCACTTGGAGGCTAGATTTAGGTTCAATATGCACTCAGTCTAACTCCCTTGTGGGTTCAGCCAAGAGCCTTCAAAACAGATCTGTATTCAGCCAAGTTTGGTCTGTGCTACAATTATGCAAACATAGGTACATTTTGTTTGTGACATGGTAGAGGATGGGAGGGTGATGTTCAAAAAGGTTGACACTTTGATGAATGTTGTAGATTCATTGACAAAGCCTATGAGCATAAATAAGTTCAAATTGTGCAATGGGTTTATGGGCCCCTCGGCCCCCAATAGTTAGATTTTAGTTTTGGTAACTTTTCCTTTTGCTCTTGCAAGGTGTTCGACAAGTGGGAGAATGTTGGGAAAAGGTTTCTCAACTTTGCATTCTTAATGTTTGTTTTAGTACATTTTGTGTGCACTTGTTATTTTGTCTTCTTGTGGGAGAGTTGGTATCTCATTAGGAGGACGAGTGGTGTTCATCTGTTAGTGAGTTTTATCCTCACATGAGGAGGTAGGCATCCCACTTTGAGGTTGCAAGGTTTAGTTGTGTGTTGGCATCTTGTGGTGTGTGTAAGGTCATCATGAAGGGAGTTACGTATGATACATTCTATGGCACATAAGAACATGTAAGGAGGTTATATTAGAATTTTGACCAGCATTATGATAGGTTGGTAAACTTATCATGGAGCATCTTTGAGTAGGTTGGATGAGGCTGAATTGGGGCGCCCAAGTTTGGGTGGCCAAATATGACAAGTATGACTATGCTAAGATGTGTCAAGAATATACTAAAAATAGCCAGGAGGACCAAGAGCAAGAAGATGGATTTGGAATTTGGACCCATGTTTCAGCGCCGTGTGTTTTGTTGATGGTTCTATTTATTTACTATTTAGTGCTTGGAGTTGTAAGTTATATAGTTGATTTGTAGATGATGTTATGTTGTTGGATTTACTCCAGTTTTGAATGTTGGTGATATTTTTGTAAAAGCTTGCTCTACAAATGTATTGTAAATCATTTGATTTACTAAATAATACTTTGGTCTACTATGTAGCGTGCAGTTTTTGGCTTGAAAGGGTTTTCTCAATGTACACCTTGTGTTATGGAATATTGTTTATTTTATGTTCATATGTGTTTTTGCTTTCTATAATTGTAAATATTAAAAAAATTGCACAATACTCTCATTAGATTGGTGTAGGAAGCGTTTCCACATATCTTGCTTCCTTTCACTCTTTGATAGTTTTAATGATGATGTACTTAATGGGAAGGAGCCGGGGGGAGTGGGGGTATTTAAGTAGTACATGAAAGAGGGTAGCCTATCAATATAGATGCCACTAGAAAGAAGCAACCTAATCTCCAAGTACCAACAATGCTGATGTTTGGTTGTGATTAGGGAAGTAGTGGGGAGAAGTTAAGTAATTATCTCAGAAGAGCAAAGTGCTAAATATGGATACCTCTCAAACTTTGCTTGGATAATCATTTCCACAATTGCAGTTGCTTTCTTCCCTTAACAATATGCACCCATGAATTTTGTTCTTCAACTTTTTTTTGAATAGATCGATGTTGGGCTATAATTTTTTTGTATAAGGAACTTATGCTTTAGTGGTTGTGTTTGATTGCTTGTTCTTAATTTTCAACCACTTCATTAAGTTGTTGAAGGCATGGAGAATCTGTGTGGGTGTCTTGGGTTTGTTCATGGTCAGCAATTCTTGCTAGCATGCTGACAATAATACTATCTTTCTCTCGCAATTGTACCTAGAACAACAAGAAGACGTCCTAAAGTTAAGAACCCAAAGCCTTCATTTCTGATGCTTGGCTATAAATGGTAGCATATTTCAATTCTGGGGTCAACATCTTGTGATGATGAGTTATAAACTCTTACATTAGAGGGTGCATAGTGTAAATTTGTCACTGCCCTATTTATGCCTTGCAACACAACAGTCACAAATTTTTCTTGATGGAAAGAAAATTCCTGTAGAGTTGTGCGTTGCAAAGATATGTGACTAGAAATGCCAATGTTTTTATGCATTCTTGACTTCAAAAACCCTCACATAGAATGTGTGTACAAAATGTGACCACATGGCCCAAAATGGTAAATAAAAATTGCATGCCCTTCATTGGTGAAAAATGTTACTGTAAAATGTCGCCCTTTGTTTGCTTGAGAGCCACAATTATTTTACTCACACCTTAAATTAGTTAGCTTTATCTTTGTTTGCAATTCACAACTTCTATAGATTGTGTGAAGTTGTGAACCCTTTACATGGGCATTGCAAATCATGCCACAAAATTTACACTTTTATAGTTGTGTGACATGTCCATCCTATTTACTTTGTACTTAAATATATCTACAAATTGCAATATATAGTTTAAGACGCCTTTCAGATTTAATTCTATAGGCTTTGTACTTAATCACTAATGTTGATTTGACTTTGGTCACTTGTTAAGACTCCATAGTTGGTGTTATTTTTCTGCTGATAAATTTGATGTTTTTATGTGCTATCTTACTTTCTTTTGTTAGGATTCGGAAAATGATCATATCTATTATTCGGAACTGTTCATTTTGTCAAAAAAGATGGCAAGAGTTGGTCAACAGAAGCTTACATTCACAGTGCCTATATTTGAGCCTTGTCCTCCACAGTACTACATACGGGGCATTTCAGACAGCTGGCTGCAGGCAGATGTGTTTCATACTGTTTCCTTCCAGCAATTGATTTTACCAAAGGTCACTTTTCATAATATTTATATGTAATATTGTGATGGCTATTATATCTGGGCTGGAAAGCTTCAGAATGCAGTTATGGTCCTATTATACTGCTTTTAAGGACATTTGAAGGCAATTTTTTAGATTAAACTGCAAGTAATCAGAATCAGAAATCAGAAATTCTCTTTGATGTATGCTACATTGGCTTTTTGCAGTTACATACTCCACACACTGAGCTTCTTGATTTGAGGCCTCTTCCTGTTACTGCCCTTGGCAACCACAACTATGAGAAATTATACAACTTTTCGCATTTCAATCCAATTCAAACCCAGGTAACATATTTCATTCAAAATTTTTCCATGCATGGCCTCCTTATACATTAGATATTTGATTCCCCAATTTTAAGTATATTTATTGCATGCTTGCTTTAAGAAATTTCAATAATGCTGTAAGGCATAATATGCAGGCGTTTCATATTCTGTACCATACAGACAAGAATGTCCTTCTAGGTGCACCAACAGGAAGCGGGAAAACAATATCTGCAGAACTTGCCATGCTCCATCTTTTCAATACTCAACCAGATATGAAGGTGGAATACATATCCTTATGAAAAGCCTAGTTCCTTCAGTCCATGCATATAGCCTTGAAGTTCAAACACACAGCATGTAAATCAATTTTTAGATTATGCTAACATCGTGGAGTTGTATTATTTTTGATATAAATGTATCGATTTTGTTAAACTGTATGAATTAATTTTATAATCCAATTTAAACATCAAAGTCAATTGGGAGTGATACATGCAGGTTATTTACATTGCACCAATGAAGGCCATTGTTAGAGAAAGAATGAATGATTGGCAGAAAGGGCTTGTACTAACTTTGAAGAAAAAGATGGTATGCATGCAACAAATTTTCTGATTGATAGATTTTTAAATATGAATGTATAATTACTTTACTAATAGTTGTAACAAGCTGGCAAGAATATAAAAATTAATTTATTAATTCTTTTCAGGTTGAGATGACTGGAGACTTTACTCCAGATCTTAAAGCACTTCTTTCAGCAGATATAATTGTTTCAACTCCAGAAAAATGGGATGGCATCAGCCGTAGTTGGCATCGTCGCAAATATGTGATGAAGGTTTTTTTAATTATTGATTGATATTTGTGTTACTAATGATCAACGGGGTTAAAAAATTATTTAGAAAAGAATTGTTTCAGATAGTTGTCACAGTTCTGTTATATTTTTATATAGAAAAACTGTTAAATACAATTTTGATGTCTAGCTGTTCAGTACAATAATGATAGTGATAACAGAGTACAACCAAGGCATACATTTTCTTCCTTGTAGATTAAAACTATGACTTTGATTGGTACGTTTTTTTTCTTTATGAGTGACTCAGGTTGGACTCTTGATATTAGATGAAATTCATTTACTTGGAGCTGACCGTGGACCTATTCTTGAGGTAAGTTTGTAAACATGAATTGGGAAACAGTTGAAATTTTGTTTTAATTCAATTTATGAAAGCATCATTGTGAATATTAAATAAAATCCTGTAACTAGCTGGTGCTTTGTATTCAAATTATGATGCATATTACATATTGGTATAATTGTTAAAATAATGTTGTATGCGATACATCTTGTCAAATGCATGAATATCCTGCTTGCAATTGCCCAATAATATGTGTTTCTGTGCATTTTTGTGTATGCTTTCAGTCCTTGCGAGAAAAAAATTGTGTCCCAACACTGTATCTTAGAGATCTAGAGTAATAACCTTAATGCTCTTCAAGAGCATTTACTTACAAACACCTATGTTATCTAGATTGAGATTGCAATAGGAAAGAGATTCCAATTTACAAGAATTAACTTAACTGAAATTGAATTTTATAATTGGTTTACCACTTTCTTCTAAAATGAATAATGAAGTGTGAAAGTAAAACTAAATTGGCATTTTTGGTTGAAATGGCCTTTTCCATGTAGATATAATTGCTCAACGATCATTGTTTTGTTCTCATATTGTAAGTGCTTTTTTAATAAATACCTCCTATTCAAGATGCTTAAGAAAATGATGGAAGTGCAAAAAACAAAACAATAAAAAATTAAAGTATTAAAATAAAGAGGAGAGGAAAAAATAATAAAATAGAAGGAAAAAATATTAAAGTATGAGAGAAAAAAAATTGGAAAAAAGAAAGTATTGAATTAAAAATAAAGATTGAAGTGTCATTGGCTTATTATAAAGCAACCACCGTACACATTGGCATTATTAAAAAGGTTGTCGTACATCCTCCACACTCAGAATAAATCGCATGACAAAAAACCAGTGGAAGAATCATGCAAAAGGGAGAAAGACATAGTACTGGGTTCATTGTATGACAATGCTCGTATAGCAAAGCCATCGTATGGAGGATTCTGCAAGTTGTACGAAGGGCGTACAGTCAAAGTGTAGTGGATTTTGGAAAGACCCCAAGTGAAGGACGTACGACGGTATAAACGGAAAAACGTATGACATTACAACACTAGCCCCATTGTACGACACAATCCGTAAGACCAATCTACTTCATTGTATATTGCTACTGTACGTTGCATCCTCATCATCGTATGACATCTGCTAACGTTGAGGATGTAACTCATGATCGTACGGTAGAAGAAGATTGCTAACCGTATGGGTAAGAATTAGGTTGAAGCAAGCATGAAAATTAAATGAAGGGTATGACATATGATAGGTAGAATCGTACGGAATACAAAAGGAAGAAAAGCAACAAAAGGAAGCTAGAACGTACAACGTGAGTACTGAGAATAGAACCGTATGGTAAAGAGCAACATAGGGAAGGATGCATCAAGCACAATTCAAAAATTGCAGAATTTGGCATGACAGTTACAACAACCGTTTTTGAGTTTCAAGAAGATATATTAAATTGGCATTGGGGAATTCTTTGTCAAATAATGCCAGCAACCATGGACATGAGCAACAAAAGAAAGAAAGTTGCACGTTACAAGCCAAAGATTGCATCAGCAAAACAAAGCAAAAGAAAGATGGATGTGGAGATCGGGGTAGATGCACTCACTTGAGACAACTTAACCAGGAGTGAATGCAAACAATGGTGGCATAGCACTCAAGACGATCACATCCTCAAGGTGGCCCTATGACATGTACAAGTAGATAGAGCACTCAAGACGATCATCTAAGGAAGAAACAAGAAAATTGAGCAATGTTCTATTTCCTCTATCCATCCAACCATCAGTCATGATGGTGCAACCCTTCTTCCTCCAAATGTGTCAATGCTTCTCTATTGTGGCTTTCACATCAGCCACCTTTTGTGACAAAATGGGGCTCTTTATCTCCCCATCATTAGGGTCTTTGAATCCCACCCCGCAAACAGTAATGGCATCTACCATGTTTTTCCAATAACAAGACCTAACACAAATAAATAAAATAAAATAAATATTGTAAAATATAGAATTTAAATTTGAATTCGACATAGCTCTAAATATAAAAATTCAAGAGACAAAGAATTGACTATGAAGCTATTTATTTAAAAAAAAAACAAAAAAAAGAATTACCTAACTATGTGGAATGGAATGTTGCAATAGAATGAAATGTCTCCAATTGCACTCTTGGTTGCATCACGTTTATCTTTGTTCCAACCCATGCTCTCAAGTGACGGTTGGGAATCTGGAGTAGTGTGTGGCAAAATATATGAATCCAACCTAGATGCATGAACACTAGGCCCAATGCTAACACTGCCATTGGCACTTCCACTACAACTAGCACTACCACTACTAACACCTGCAGATGGAGGAAATGGAGCAATGGAAGAAGAAGAGGCTCTATCTCTACTAGTGGCTGCCATCTCCTCTTTTTGCCTTTTTTTTAATTCTTTTTGCTGCTCAAAGGTTTCCAATTGAATTGGCACTTCATGCATAACCTCAGGTGGCCCTTTTGGGCATGGATTAGCATCTTGGCCTTGTATATGTGCAAGATGGTATTTCAATCTATTAATGCGTCCACCAAGCATAGTTGTTTTGCAATGAAAACATGTTACCTCCTTACTTTTGCCCAAGGGTAATAATGGAATGTTTCCAACAAGGTTCCTTTCTAACTGGAGTTTGAGACATTGTGATAAAGACAATTTATAAATCTAAACAATGTTGAAATAACACATTAATAGAAAAAAAATAACATTCATGGTTTATGGTTCAACTTATATAAAAAAACACAGGGTTTGCAACTATAAAACTATTTTTTTTTTACAAAAACACCTAGGTTTGTTCAACAAAAAATTAAACATGCCCAAGGTTTGTTATTTGTTCCACTAAAACAAAATACAAAAAAAAGAGAAGTGTAGAAGAGATGGAATTTTGGTTAAAAAAAATAAAAACCTTCAAAATTCAAACTTACCTCTTAAATCTTCCTTGAAATCAATGGTGAGCTCTTTCCAATCCTTTGTAGACTCCTCTAGATGCACCAAGAGTAGCTACAAACCTGCCCAAATGTTATTCAACCACCAATTTTTTCTCCATCTCCTTGCTGGTTTTGTTTGAATGCAAATCAATTTTGGCTCAAATGTCCTTTTTTCCTTCTTTGGCTTGAAAATGAAATGAAGTGCCTTTTAGGGTGAAGGAGATAAACATAAAACAAAAAAGTTTAAGTGAAAGGCTTTGTTTATGTATTTTTTTTGTTTTCACTTTATGCTTGCTGCGACCGAGTCTCCTAGTCGGGACTCACCCAGACCCGGCGAGTCTGGCAAGTACTCGGGATCCGAGTCTCCTAGACCCATCGAGCTTGGCTTGCCTCGGGACCCGCCAATTCTGGGCGAGTCCAGACAAGTTTTGTAACTTTGATATATATCTATATATATATATGAGGAATCAAATAAATGGTCAAGCATTAAACATATTGCTTTCTTCTATATTAAACATGTCTTTTGCTACTCTCTCTAAAACTCAGGTGAAAAGTATATGCATAATATATACATATCAGATCTACCATCAAAAACAGCTATCATGACCAAATCACAGATTCTAACGTTATATATATGCAGGGTAAATAGAGAGAGGTTTGCTATATGTTATAAATGTTTTTGTGAACCTCATATCTTGATACTTTGAATGGTCAAGCATTAAACATATTGCTTTCTTCTATATTAAACATGTCTTTTGCTACTCTCTCTAAAACTCAGGTGAAAAGTATATGCATAATATATACATATCAGATCTACCATCAAAAACAGCTATCATGACCAAATCACAGATTCTAACGTTATATATATGCAGGGTAAATAGAGAGAGGTTTGCTATATGTTATAAATGTTTTTGTTAACCTCATATCTTGATACTTTGAATAGGTTATTGTGTCCCGGATGAGATATATTTCCTCACAAACAGCATGTCCAATTCGCTTTGTTGGCCTGTCAACTGCATTAGCAAATGCTCGGTAAGGCTGTCTATTCAGTTGTATCTTTTTAAAATAATTCTTATGTTTAATACTTATTTTATTTTGAATATTTGTACAATAAATTTTGCATTTTGATCCTCAAGTATTGTTTCTATTTCTATTCAAATAATAAAGTTGCTGTTACATGGTCTTGTGTTGGTTATTGCAATAATTCAAGTCGAAATAGGAACTGTAAATCTCTGGTACTTATCTGAATGAGGAAAACAATGTGGTTGAACTGCCTTGGAAGAGAATACAAATAATTGTCATTCATTTACAACAAATTAGAGGTGTTCTTGGTGATTCTGGTAAATTTCATCCTCAGTGATCTGTATGTATTTGGAGCTATGTGATTGATTACTGATGCCCGAAAATTGAGTTTTGAAGGCAATGAATATGATAGATTATGTGACTTGCATGCTTTGGCTGTGAATAATACAAACTGCATTATTATATGGTAGTTTGTGCCAAAGTAGATATATCTTTTCCCTTGGACCTTTTGTTACTAGTCTTCATGATGAGTGAGTATAGCTGACTTGCTTTTGATCTTTTTCATATTGCCTTATAGTGTTTTTTTTTTATCAGTGACTTGGCTGACTGGCTGGGCATTGATGATGCTGGGCTTTTCAACTTCAAGCCAAGTGTAAGACCAGTACCGCTTGAAGTTCACATTCAGGTAAACCGCATTGATTTTTCATGTTTTGATGCTCTCAACTTCATATCTGGATTCTAATTTGGTGTTGAGAAATATTTACTATCATTCCATTTGCTATTTTTTAAAACAAAAGAAATTATGTTAACGAAAGTTTCCTTATAGAATAATTAGTAATAGTAATCCTTATTTTTTTCTGTTTTTATTGCCTGGAGTGCCTTAAAAAATCTAACCTTTAGTGTGCTTTTTTCCTCGAATTTAATATTCTGAGGGTCAAATTACAAATATTAAGGGGTGATGTTGAACTTAGTGTTCCCCTCTTAGCAGTCATTCTATTCTATTCAAATCAATATCTTTTTTTAAACTATGGGATTCTTTTTTTAATATTATAAAGCTTCTTTATTCGATCTATTCTTATTGAGACACATCAACTATTATGCAAATAGTTGTTTAATTCATATCTACAACAGAGTGTGCTTCAATTTCAATCGCAAAAACTTAAGTTCCAGTTTGTAGCTTTGAGTCCTTGGATTTGGGTCTGATTCGAACCTGGTTTACGATTTTGTTCAGTGCAGCTATAGAGTCATTTAGTTTTATCCTGAATGAATCTAGGTGAACCCAAAATGAACCACATTGACTCCACTTAGAGAAAATGCTTTTTTAAGAAAACATTTATAATTAAATAATGCTATTCTGTTTGCATAGAAACTCTTGATTCACTCGTAGGCATTTGTTATTGCTTTTGTTCCAAACAGGCTGACTAGATTCATGTGGCAATTGTGTTAATGCGGTGAAGATTGATTAATGTGAAGAGCTGGAAAGTGGTAGTGACACAATCTGCTTATCCTATCTCCTATGGCCATTGACATTACCAATATTGGTCGAGATTGTTGTTATTTCTATCTATATATGTGTGGATAAACATATTTTAACATTTTATTTGGAGTCTAGATATAAATCCTTTAGAATCAATAATAAAATTTTGTGAAGGTTTAAAAAATTTAAATTGATAGGATTTTAATAAATGGTTTATTCTATGACTATTATTAAATTCATGATAAGGTTATTAAGAAACGAGCATTGTGCACAAAATACAAAAACAGAATGGATTGATGATGGTGGGAGTAGCAAAAACACAATAAATTGATGATGGTGGGCTTTTCAACTTCAAGAAAAGTGTAAGATTAGTACTACTCGAAGCTCACATTTGTTTGGATTTGGGTGATACTCACCTATAGAGAGTTCTTGAAGGAAGAGTTCATCTACATAATGCAATGCAATAAGATGCAGTGAGTTTTAGATGTTGCGGTACAATATGCATGTTGATTTATATTTGGTGATGTTGTGACAGTAAGTTGTAGTACATAATATGTATTGACTTACATGTGGTGGTGTTGTGACAACAACCACAAGACATTTGGAGAAGAACTCAACCACATATGGAAAACAGTTTTGCTAGTAGTATGAACGACAATGTAGGAGCACTTTGAATTCAAGAATAAGATAATGTTTTGAAATATGAAACAAGGTACTGCAAGTAGTTAGAAGTGATGTAATGTTCGGATGTGCTATCAAAAGTGTGAGGTTGGTAGTGGTGGCTATATAGGAAAACATGAACTCATCAATTCTCTTTTTGCATTGCATCCTGATGATGGATCATGAAGTATGATCTGAAACATTGATGTAAAAATTTCTCACACAGTTTTATTCCAGAAATATTAGCACACGATTATTATGGACTGTGGAAACTTCATGATTTTAAGTGTAACTATTGATTCATAGTGTGTGGCAATAGCTACACATACAAGGTGATCATCCATGGGGAGACATCATGATTGGTGATATGTTTGGTATGCTGACATCATAACATGGTTGGAATATAGTTGCATGACTCTTGGTATTCCATGTGTTGTTTAGACAACTAACAATTGGAATTCTTATTTGGATGTTTATATGTATCTTCCCATATAAATGTGCCAAGGTTGGATGGTAGAATAGATTGAAAGGCTAGGACTGGATTGAATATTGTTGGTGTGAGACATTAGAGCGACTGCATAAGAGTATGCTATATATTCATACTTTGTAAAAGGCTTTGCTGTATTTAATATCTACTTTTAAATAATATAAATGTGAACACTTCATTGGTGGTGACTTTTCTCCCATAAGGTTTTCCTCTGTAAATCTTTAGGTCTTGCGTGATCTTTTGCATACATATTGTTCCATTGACATTTGTGAAATGTTAGATAGATTTTGCAACTACTTATTATTTTTGGTTCACATAATCTTCTGTTTCTTTATCCCAGTATTGAAAGATTTTGTGAGAAAACAAAATAGTATTACATCGCTAACATGTTGAGGTTTTGGGATTGAATGATTCAAGTGTTACAATTTCAAACTATGGAAGTTGAAGATAGAGGATCTTTTAGTGGAGGGAGATCAGTGGTTTGTGGTATGTTCTTTGTCTAAACCCTTAGGTATATCTGATGAAGATTGGGTAAAATTGAATAAGAAAGCTAGAAGCACTATTTGGTTATGCCTGTCATTTTTGTGCTTTTGAATTTGTATGAGGAACATACTGCAAATTCATTGTTGAAGAAGATAGGAACATTATATCAGTTTGAGAGTCTAGTCAGTAAACTTGTCTTATAAAAGAAATTATTTTCTTTGAAAATGAGAGGAGACTTAGTAATTGATCACTTGAACACTTTCAATCTATTCTTAAGTCAACTTCTATCAATAGGAATGAAGATGAATGAAGATGATAAGTGCATTATATTACTTTGTTCTCTGCCCAATTCATGGGAAAACTTGATAATGTCTATTAGTAGTAATGCCATCACTCAAATTGGAAAATGTAAAAGGTATTTTGTTAAGTGAGGAAATTAAAAAGAAATCCATGGGTGAAAGTTCTTCATATGTCCTAGTTGCTAGAGGCAAGTCTAGGGAGAAGAAAGGTAAGAAGAAGAATGGGGATGGCAGGTCCAATGTTAAGGACATGTCCAAATCTCTAGGTAAATCTAAAGTAAAATGATGGAACTGTGGCAATAAAGGTCACATCAAGAAGGATTACAAGTCCAAGAAGATGAAGGATTCTTCTCATAAATCCTTTGACAATGATGAATATATTAGTGATCCTTTTCTTTTTGCTAATGTCATTGGTGAGGAGTCTTGGTTGATTGAATCAAGCAAATCTTATCAGATGATACCTTATAGAGAGTGGTACTTTAATTATAGCTCCTGGAAGATAGTTGGTCAGTAAAGGTAAGGGTAGCCTTCTTGGATGGAAGAGTAATGACACTCTCAAATGTTTTGCATATTCTAGGTTTGGCAAGGAGCCTTATATCTATGTCTAAAATTGATTGGGATACATGTTACCTTTGTTGGTAAAGGTTGCAAGTTTGCAAAAGGCAACTTGGTGCTTTCAAATGGACTGGGGCATGGTACTCTGCCTAGGCTAAATGGATCAATTTGATTTAGGGCTGTTGTTGCATCTTAGAATTGGTATTTGATTGAAAAAGGTTTAAAGAACATTGGTAAGTAAGCATATGGTGGATGGAATTATTGATTGTTTTGTTGGTATTGACTTTTGTGAGCATTGTGTGTTGAGAAAAGATAAGAGCGCAGTTTGTTTTTGGAAGCACAAGACCAAAAGAGATTTTAATAGCCGATATATTTGGTCTTGTGGATATTCAATCCATTGGCAAGTCTCTTTACTACTTACCATAGTTGGAAAACTAAGTTGGCGTGGACTAGACAGCCCAAAAATATGACTTGGACTTGGGACTCAACACGGACTAGGGAAAAAACTCGGCTAGGACTCGGCAAAAAAAAAAAACCATAGTTTTACAAAAAAACAAGAAGAAATTAATGCATTTAGAGAACATAAGAGCCTAAATTGATTATCAAACACTCATAATTCAAAGATTACACGTCATATGATCATCAAGCACTCAATAATTGAAATTTCATCATTCATAGTCATACAAATATGAAATACTCATAGTTTCAGTGTATAACAGCATCATAAGTTTATAAATGTTTACATATAATCATGTCAAAAAGAGGAAAACATTAACAACCACATATAATCTACATCTTAAATGTTTACATATAAGTTTATAAATGTTTACATATAATCATGGCCTAGAACTAGAAGGTGCCCATGCTATAGTATCCAAATGATGAGATTGAGCAATGGTTTCTTGATCTTCAAATGTTTCTTCGTCCTCCTCCATGGCATCCAATCTTTCTGCTTCTTCTTCTACTGCTGCTCTCTCTGATTCAACAAGATCCTCATCAGTAAGGAAGACATCAGCCTCATCATTTTGTTCATCAACAGTCCATTCACTATATGGATCAATGTCATCCAAGTCGATGGACTCATGTGAAACACCCTCCACCTTTCTAGTTTGAAGGCGAAGGTTGTACTGAACAAAAACTAAATCGTTTAGGCATTGCTGGGTCAACCTGTTTCTCTTCTTTGTGTGAATGTTCTCAAATAAACTCCAATGATGTTCACACCCATAAGCACTACATGGCTGCGACAAGACATAGATGGATAGCTTTTGAAGATTTGGTGTGCTAGCACCATAGTTCTCCCACCATAGATCTACAAAAACACGTTTAAAAAATATAAGTATTAAGAAATAAGAATAAAGTAAAAAATGTATATGTCAGAATCAAGTTTCTAATTTCATTTTTTACCTGGTTGTTGTTTTCCTCTACTTTCAATTGCTTGTTGGGAGGAAAAGAGTCTCCCCTCTGCACCCTTGTAGATCTTGAATAGATAAAAGAAAAAGTAAATCAAATATAGAAAATTCATAGATAGTGAAGACTCAAGACTCAACATTGCAAATTCATAAATAAGATGTAACAAATCTCACCTCCAACTCATCAAGCACCTTATCTCTCAGCTCACGATCAAGACTATCCTATCAATGCATATGACAAGACCTGCCATGACCTCCTCATCTGCCTTAAATGTGTATGAGAAGTAGAACTTCAGATTCAAGAAGTAGGCAGAGGCATGCATTAGTTGGTGGAGTTGGTTTGTCCATCTCCGATCAATGTTGTGCCAAATCATTTCATATTTCCTCTTGTTGCCGCCATAGTAATGTGATATGGCCTCTTTGGCCCAATCCATGGCCTCAGATGAAACCCATTGGCATGCCCTCTCCATCCACCATATGAAGAACCCTCACCAAAGGTTCTGTCACCTAAAAAAATGAAAACAAATGTTAAATTATAACAAAATTAACCCCTCAAAAAAAAAATACAGCAAATAGATTAACATGTATATTTTTTTTTGTATTTGTTACTTACCCAGATCAACTCCTCTTCATTTTTGATGAATGTCTCATAAAAAACGATGGCAACAATCCTCTCCCCTTCAAGTCTAGTGGAAAATGAGGACTCCCTCCAAGCATCAGACACAAACATTTGCTTGAGATGATCAATGGCATCAAGAATGCTTTGCAATGTGAGGAAGTGGCTAGTAAATTGTGTCACTCCAGGATGCACAAGGTCCTTTGCATTTGTGATTTTCCTCTTCAAAGAAAGCACCCAAGTATGGTTGTAGATAAATTTGGTAACGCTTTTTGCATCTTCAACCACACTTTTGACCCATAAAATCTTCCCAATGTCCTCTAGCAACAAGTCCAAGCAATGTGTAGCACAGGGAGACCATGCAATTGTGGGATACCTCTCCATAGGTAGTCTACCTGTAGCTACATATGCAACTGCGTTGTCTGTGATAATTTGGACAACATTATCAACACCAACCTCTTGGATCACCCCATCTAATAAATTGCATAAAGTCTCAACATTTTGACTTCATGGGAGGCATCTATTGATTTTAGGAACACCAATCCACCATTAGAGGCCACTAAAAAGATTAGGAGAGTCCTATTTCGTCCATCTGTCCACCCATTAGATAAAATACTGCAACCTTTTCTTTGCCAAAATTTCTTTTGCTCATCAAACACAAGCCATGTATTCTTTACGGCTTCTTCTAGCAATGGCCCACTCAAATCTTTAGCTAATGGGGTCTTAAACCCCTTTACTGCAACTATAAGGGAATTCACCAAACCTTCCCAATATGGGCTGCTTGTTACATTAAAAGGTAAATTATTGTAGTACCAAAAGTTTGCTGCTGCCATCCTAGCTTTATGATGCTTTTCCTTATTCCAACAAGTGCCTTCAAGTGAAGGTTGTGCTCATGGAACATTACGTGGAATAAAGTAATTTGGTCCTGATGAAGGACGCTAGCCAACACTAGTAGTAGAAAAACAACCCTCGGGGCTCTCACGAAAAGATGAATATGGATGACGGATGATCGGACTTGGAGTACCATGGGGCATAGATGGTGTAGAAGGGGATCCACTCATCGCTGCTGCTAGTGCATCCTTCATTTTTTGTCTTTTATCTTTTTTCATCTCATAATCAGCAAGAAGGGCCTTTATCTCTCTAATAATCTCAGGAGTAGTCTTAGGTCATCCCTCCACATTTTCCCTAGGTATTCTTGCAAGGTGGTATTTTAATCTGTTTATTCCTCTTGTCATCCATTTCTTGCATTAGGTACATGTCACTTTACCATTTTTGTTTCTTGGTATTCCATACTTCCATGTTGGGTCTTTTTTCGTTCCCTTTGGGTTTGAAGATGACATTGTTGTTTCAAGTTCAACATGAAAAAAAAAAAGAGCAAATAAATGTGATTCAAACATTTGCAAAGAAATAGAATGCAAAACCAAGCTAGAAATAGTAGGAATTAGGCTATTAAGGAAAATAGAAAAAAATTTGGCAGCATTTCCCCTTATTTCTTGTTTTTTTGATTTTGAATTCAAGAAAAAAAAGAAAAAGAATGGTTAAATCACTTACCTAGCTCTATTGTGATCTCCTTAGCTCGTCCTCTTGGCTTCTTTCAACTTCACTTCAACTTGTAGACTTGTATTTGGGAAGCTAGCATGTAAAAATGAAAATAAAAATAAAAAAAAGCATGGGTTTTTGTTGGCATAACAACTAACACCTCTGGAGTGCAAGTTGATATAGATAGCTATGCACACTGCGTGATGAGTGCTCTTCAAATTAGGAGGGGAAGCTCCCTTGTTGTGCGGACAAAATGCTTGAAAAAGTAAACTAAACTAATTCCTATCTTTTTGCCTTAGTTGAAAGAGGCACAAGGTTTGCGAGAAACTTCGAACGTTGCAGCCAAGGATTTTTTGGTTTCGTAGGTCTTAACTACAACTCAAAACTAACTAACTTATACTATTCAATCCCCTCAAGAAATCAAAGCATGAGGAAACAAAGTGGGAATGATTTATACGATAATCTCTAAGATAGGATTTCCAAGGAGGTGACGACACCTATTCGAGGCATAGGTTGAAAGAAAGGTTTTTTGCAAAGGCATCAAACGATGAACTCTACTTCTGAATTCCCAAGGAGGTGACAACACCTGTCCGAGGTGTAGACATGAAACAAAGCTCATTAACATAGTAATAATAAACGATAAACCTTAATTCTAAATTCCCAAGGAGGTGACGACACCTATCCAAGGTGTAGATATGAAAGAAAGCTTATAAACACAATAACATGAAACAATGATCATCCAACCAAAGTGAACAGATACAAAATAGCAATATTATAGGAAAATCTAGCTCAGCATATATTACTATCGCATGCAAAAGTTATTTACAAATGAGCAAAAACTCTTATTTATAGACTTTGAAAGGTGTAGGGAACCCTAAAATCACCTTGAGTCAACTACAGTCTTGCATTGCATGCAAGATTTATTGCTAAACCCTAATAAAATAAACTATATAGTTAACTGGAAAGCTACCATCAGTTAACCGAAACATCTAATCTAAATGGACATGTGCAAGCATGCACTTCCTTATTGAAAGCAAGTTAAGTGGAAAATTACCATCAGTTAACGAAAACCCTAAATGAAAACTCCAACCATACATAGATGTTTCCAAGACGGACATGCATGAAATGTGGAACAAGTTAACTCAGAAAGAATTGTCAAGTTAACCATTGTGTTTGATGTCTATCCTAAAAGGTGGGACCTGGAGTATACTTGCCGTGATTTCTAGCAAGTAACCCCTCCACGAGGTTAGTGACTGCATCACCATCTGAGGCACTTACACATCTCAACTATCAATTCACTGCTTGTCATCAACTTGAGCAATCCTTGAAATCTTTGCACACTAGCATTTCACTGACTGATAACTTTGGTGGCTCTGTAACTGAAGTGATGGCCACTGTTTCTTTTCCAGCTTTATGCTTTTGACACTTAATGTTTTTCACGCCTTTCTCTATGGAAGAGTGTTGCATGATGAAACTGCGAAGTTTGATTGCTAACCCTCTAGTTGTGAGAAATGCAAATGAACTTACTGGACACGCAGAATTCCAATGGTATCGACCCTCTAAACTAGCCTTGGAAGGCTATCAGCTATATGAGGCATGAAACCATGTGGACTTGAGTGACTATGCCTGTCAACCCTCCAAATACACTTGATACAAATTGGTGTCAGCTTTTCTGATGAAATCATGAATTAAGATTGATTTGGTCTTGAATTCAGTCTACGTGAATTGCATTCTGAAAAATTCGCCCGTTGACTGTAAACATGGCTATGTTTTGACAACTTTCTCTAGAAAGCTAAAATGACCCCTGATGAGGCTAAAAATACCCTGTCAGGGGGCAATTTTCACCAAAAAATTCTGAAATGTGGGTTTTGTGCAGAAAATGATTCTAAGACAACCCACAATGTCAAATTCAAAAAATATTGACTTTTACTCCACCATGCAAAGGAATTTTAGTTGAGAAAATCAAAGCTTCGAAAATTGAAGCTTTGGAACAAATTTTTCTGAAAAATTCTAGCACATGGGTTTTACTGAGGAAGCTATGTTGAATCGACCCAGATGATTTGTTTTATCAAAAGTCACCAATTCTTCAAATATGCGAAAGAAAATAAGATGAGAAGTAGAAGAATTTGAGACAGAAGATTGAGGTTTTGATGCTTTTTCTTCTGCTAAAATCGCCACTTTGTCTTGAATTCTGTTGATGAATTTGGACTTGTACCTACAAAAGAATATTTTTGATGTCTTCGCAACTGATTGTTGATGAAAATTTGCCCAACTCAGGAAGAAATTCGCCTTTGCTCAAGTTGGATGAATGAGAAATGACGCCATATTTGAATAAATAGAGCAAAATTGTACTATAATGGCGCCATTGCAAGCTTTAAACCCTGACTAACAAAAGAATCCTTCTGATTGGACCCCCTCCAGTTCGACTGGCATTTACTCGGAGTCTCAAAGATTAAAATGATATTAAAATATTAAGTTATTTAACATTAAAGAGGCACCAATATTTAATTATTGAAGAAAATTGCCATTTTAATGCTTTGCATGCAAAAACTGAATTAAATATTATTTTAATAAGTTAACAAAAATCTCAACATCTGGATGCACTCAACAAAATTCACTGATTCCGAAAAGTCCTTATTTGACCTTTCAGGCGTCCATTTGCAAGAGTTATGAGATTTTTCGCTAACTTCCTATTTTATAGCTCACTGAAAAATTACAATTGCCCCTACTGAGCTCTGATTTTTGAGTGATTGAGTGAGGTTGTGACTGAGCCGAGATATCCATCGCGAAGCCGTCAGAGCAAAGATGAAATGTCTGCTAGGAACTGCAACTGCTAAAATCAAGGTTTGACACCTCAAAAACTTAGGCACCTTTGATTAAATTGATGCAAGGTTTCCAGACTTGGCCATTTCTCCTTTTTTCCATCTCACTATTCGAATTGCCACTACCGGTGATCGATGACCCCCATTGACTGGATGATAGGTTCATTGCGTGACTGGAAGAATTCCGCATCCAACGACTCTATGTAAGGCATCTGAAAGCTGTATTAGGAACCCCAAAAGCAAGGGCGCCCCTAGCCTGTGAAGGTGCAATCACTAATTTGACAAAAGTGTAACTTTCATCTGGACGCCATACTTTGACCCCTAACATTGGGAGTTGGAGTGCTTCGATTCGCGCACCATCAATCTCTCTGCGTAGCTAGAACAACTTACAAGAGATGTTTCTGGAGGTGACAAAGCAAGAAAACTGCTTCTAAGACCTCAAAAAGGTCGCCTTTTCCAAGGGGATGTGTATTTTCCATACTTCGTCATTTTTCTGGCTCTTTGATTTCTTCAGCACTCTACATTGACCCTTCATGTACGGGCGTTTGCCAAATCCCGGAGGCTCATAGCTAGACTTGTTGGATAGCTGGAGTAATTTTGCACAAGTCTCGTGAAGACTATGACTACTTAAAACCCCATTTGGCAGGTCTGAAGGCTAGGCACCCCTAGCCTACAGAGGTACATGTGTGTATTTTGACATTTTTCCACCCTTTGATTTACGTGCTCGGTAGAACCTCTGCCACAATCACTCAGAATGTCAGATCATCTCATGAATTGGTGCGTTGCGGAGCTAGACTGAATTATAAAAGATCTCCAGGAGATGGAAACAACAAATTCAATCAGCTCAAGGGTCAAATTCAAGGGCGCCCCTAGGGTACAGGGGTGCACAAATTGCAAATTGACAGTCCTCTGTGATGTGAACCTCTTTGTACCTTCCGCTTTAGACTTCGATTGCCGGAGTTCCGCAACTCGGATGATCTCGCTTGATAGCTTGCCGGAAAGCTTACTAAATTCTTAAGAGATTGAATGTATCTGCAACCAAAAAGCACTAAATCTGAACCTCCAAAATGAAGGGCGCCCCTAGACTACAGGGGTGCAAATTTACTTTTTGCTCAAAATTTCTATCTGTTTCATGCTCTTTATCTTCACCGTTCTGACTATTGAATTGATCTTATAGGGACATTTCTCTGTCGTGAAGTACCTCAGCATCTTTCATCAGAAAATGTCTAGCTTTGAGTCCCAGGCTTAGGTTTTGACACGAGGTATTGACCAACTATCGTTAACGATTGACATTACATTGACCAAAGTTCATACTTAACTTGCCCAAAAACCGTATTTTGACATCATTTAACAAGGTTTAGACTCTTTTAAGCAAAATGCCTTAATGAAGCAAAGAAAATTTGGTTTGGGTACAATAGTTTTAACTTGCTTTTGACGCCCAGCTGCGCTGGAGAGTCCTGGGTTGGGACTCGTGCAAGTCTGACCTCAGGACTAGTGCGAGTCATGAGGTTGGACTCGGGAGTCTTGATCTAGGACTCTCTTGGAGTCGACTTTTGAGTCCGTGGTGAGCCGACTCATTTCTCCCGCAGACTCGCGAGTCTATCGAGTCAGTGGTGAGTTCGCAAACTATGCTACTTACCATTCGTTGATGATTATTCTAGGTACTTGGGTATATTTTATTAGGAGAAAGTTTGAGGTTTTTCTCAAGTTTAGGGAGTTTAGATCGGTTAGTTGAGAATCAAATTGCTAAGAAAAATCAAACTGCTTAACATAGATAATGGTGGTGAGTTATTCTCGGAATTTGAATTTTTTTGTAAACATAGTGTAATTGTGAAGCAAATGAGAAGCTTTTAGGTACCTCAGTAAAAGGAAGTGGTTGAGAGGTTGAATAGAATTTGTTGGATTAGGCTAGAAGAATGTTGAGTAGTGTTGGTCTATGATGAGTTCTTAATTGAAGTAGTAAGTATTGCATGCTATTTGAAAAATAGTTCTTCTATTTCTATGCTAGAAAACAAGACAGTATGAAATGTGGACTAGTAGAAAACCAATTGTAACACATGTGAAGGTCCTTGGCTATGAGACATTTGTTCAAGTGTTAAAAGAGAGATGGTCTAAGTTGGATTTCAAGGCAAAAAGGTACATGAACGCTGTATGTAGTGGATAATATTCTATTTTGTAGTGGAATGTTTGAATGGAGATTGTAATTCAAATAAGCGTTGTTCTGAAGTTTGTCTTGATATTTTCTGGAAATGATTATTCTATTTAAATCCGTAATTATGATTCATGAGTTTGGAAACCATTGAGACAATTCACTGGTATGCAATATTATCCTCTGTATTTTGGGCACTCTTATTCTATATGCTTTTGCACTTTGAACTGAAGTATTGCATAAGGGAATTATTGAGTTGAACTATTCTCTTTACTCATTGGTCTACACCCTTATTTTCTATGCAACCATTCACACGTAAATCATAATTGGGCTATAATTTCAAACAAGTACAAACCCATGCTTCATTATTAGAAAGATTTTACTGGAACATCACAGTCAATTACAGTTGATTATTGTCCCTTTGGGAATGGGACATCACAGTGGTATTAGAGCTAAGAATCTTGCCAACTTGAGGGTTCATGAACACTAGTGACAGGGCTCGAAGATATTTTGAAAGAGAGTAGAGACTGAGGCAATTTCAAGTTGCCGATCCTTATCCAGAAGAAGATACCTTCTTTGCAATATTAGCAGCCCGACAATTTCCTGGCAACCCATCGAAGATTGAAGTAATGGGGGATTCAGATCGTGGGGCTTCTTATATCAGAGGCAATAGGAGAGAGAATGATAGCGTTTAGAATATGTTGAACGATCTAGCACGGGGCCAACAACAGATAATGCAACAGTTTATGCAGTCCCAACAATAGTTGATTACTGCAATTAGACAGATGTCTCAGGAGATGAACACATTTAGGGTGAGTCAGAACTCAGGAGGGGGAAGTAATGCTAGAAACAACATACATAGTGGAACCAATTTAGGAGGAACAAGCAGACCTTTCCAGTCGACGTTTCTTCCTAGGAATGAGGAGGAAGTGGCACAAACAAAAATAGAGCCACATTTGGACGATGAAGTGATAGAAGTTTACGAGGAATACCACAATCTTCCTCATGTTGTTAGATAGGAGATTTTGTTGAATCACTATATGAACCCGCATAGGGATAGGAGGAGAGCACAACAGGAACAAAGACCTCGAGGGCCTCACGGAGATTTCTAGCATGCTTTGAGTAAACTTACACTTCCTAATTTGTATGGGAGCAGGAAAACTACAGTCCGGTCATGGATTCACAAGTTGGATACTTTCCTGAATTTAAAACCAATGCCAGAGATAGAAGCAATTAAATTTGCAACATTACATCTTGAGGGTGCAGCTTATGACTTGTGGCATCATGGATTGGTGACATAGAATCATGCTCTAATCTAGTCTTATGGGGAGTTTAGCAGCAAATTAATTCCTTGTTTTGACAGGAAGGACGAAGAGGTTTATTTTAGGGAGTTGGCTTTGATTAAACAACATGGAGACGTTGATAGCTATATCAATGAATTTCAGAAGGTGGCAGTCATGGTTCCTGATATATCTGAGAGTAGAGTGGTAATGTTATTTATATAAGGGTGGCATCACAACTTGAGAGGGTTGGTGAAAGCTTTTAAGCCAAGGACTTTGTAGGATGCTATCCAGATGGCATTGGATCTTGAGACTTCACATTCTAGTTCACGACCGCCAAAGAAGAGTTTCAAGAACAACGAGCCAAGCACTAAAACTTTTTTCCAGCCCAAACCAAATCCTCCTAAGCTAGATTTTGAGAGCAAGAATGAATTACGTAGGAAGTAGCTATGCTTCACTTACAAGGAGCTGTGGGATTGTAATCACCAATGCCTTGGGAAGGGAAAGGTGCATTATATAGAGGTAACTTCTGATGTGGAGGATACAGTTGATACTAGTTCTGGAAGTGAACATGAGCAGCAGATAGAGCATAACAATTTAGTGGTAGATGAGACCCAGGGTGCTATGGCTGCATTATCAGGTGTGCCTAAGTATCACCCTTTCCGAGTAAGGGGTGTTGTTAATGGACAACGGGTAACTTGTTTGATTGATAGCGGAGCCATACATAACTTTATGGACGAGGGTTATGTAGCCAAGAGGAGATTACAAGTGGAGGATTTTCTTGGTTTCAGTGTCACTGTAGCAGATGGTTTTAAGATGGGATGCACTACAAAGGTCCCACAATTATGCATTTAGATGGGAGATTATACGGTCACGGACGATTTCTATGTGGTTGGAATTAGAGACATGGACATCGTGCGGGGAGTTCAGTGGCTACACTCTTTGGGCAAATACAGTCAGGATTTTCAGAAGATGGGAATTAGAATTTATGTTAGGTGGTAAGATTATTGTGTCGAGGGCATTGTCAGATGGTGCTCCTGAGATAGTTTCAGCAAAGCATATGGAGGAATTTGGTCATGTTTGGTATACACATGATAGTGTTGAGTTTTAGTTATGTGAACCAAAATGTGATGAGATTGGATATCTTGTGCATTCATTAAGGATGGGTGGTTGTCCTACACTGCCAAGTATAGAGTTTTCAGGATATCCAGGAGTTAATGTTGAACCTATGGTGAAATACATCTATTTCCCCACTTTCACCATGGCTCCTAGTTTCATTTGGGATCCAAGGATTTGTTTACGGGATGGCGTGCTGCACAGGTGTTTGCATCAGGACAGAGTGATCGATGACAAATATATCAGAGTAATGCAACATATTGGTAAAGTAATGTTTTATAGATTGGTTTGGGATACAGGTATTGCCATGGTTGTTGCGATTGCTTGGGACAAGCAATCTTCGGGAAGGAAGGATTGTGATGTCCCCATCTAAAGCTTAGACACATCATATATAATTGATTAAATATTTAGTAACGTCTTTATTTTCTTTTAAGACTAATTAACTATTTAATTAATTTATTATTTGGCTTTATAAAATAATAATGATCTAAACGTTAATTAAGCCATTTGGTTATTGAATTCGGTTGGCCATTTGAAAGTTGGCAATGTTAATTGGGCATTGGCAGACTTGGAAAGGCATCAAGGAGAAATCGAATATTGTTGGTTTTGACAATAGAGAACCTGAGAATGAAAACTCTTAGAGTTTTGGTCATGACTGGATGAAAACCTAGCCATGGCTCTGTTTGAAGTTATTTTAGATCATTGATTATTATTATTGTTTTGGGCATCTGCATTTTATCTCTTTCAATTTATTAGTTATGGTGATGGGCGACGGCTATGTAATGTTGGCTAAGGTTGATATACACGACATTGCATACCTGAGTCTCGATTTGTATCATTGTTGGCATCAGTGGCATTCAAAATAGTTGAGCATGGCATTTGTCGATTCTAATCTCTTCCATTTCCGTGTATGCTGGAGACGCTTATATTTTGCTTAACGGGAAATTCCTAAAGATTGGAAGTCAGATTATTTATTCATACCGATCTCGTATTTGCTATTGCCGGACTTGTATATTCATTGTGATCGAATTCACAAGGCAACTAGAGAGAACACGATATTAAAATTGGTCATGATGTTATTGTCTTAGCAACCCGACATCGATGAAACTTATTGCCTTTTGGTGAATGATGGAGTTTTCTATTCATAGTTGGAGTTATTGGGCAGAGTGTGGATTTCTGTGCATGTGGACCAATCTTTGTGTGCGGAAATATGTTTATATGCTGGTTGGAACTATAGCAAGAATTTCTTATTGGGATGTTGTGGCTTATTTCCCCTTTATCATCGGTTATCTATATGTAGTGGAATGCTATCTATTCCCATCGACGCTATGAAATGTGCCAATACGAGATGACAGTCCAGAACTATTTCCTTTGCGTGAGGTTCCAAAGGGAATGATAACTTGTTATGCCGCTCATAAGGAGCTTGAGAGATGATTTGTAATATGCTCATAACAATACGGGTATGTTGTTTACTCACAGATCGGATTGCAACATACGCATAGAGTAAACTAGAATAATTGACAGCACAAAACAACGTACTAGAATGTAAAGTATAAAATCGTCACTGTTTCCTTTACTTATCAAATAGATGCTAGTACAAGTAATTCATGACAATCATAGCCACAATAGTAACACCCATTAACTACATGACTCAAACATATAGCATGCGGGCGATGGTTGAAGACCAACCGTCACATTATTCCATTATATTAATTATTCTCTTCAGAACTAATTCCCGAACTACTAACTACCAACTAACACAACCAAACATTTAATTATCAAAATAACTAAGTATAATCTTTTATTTCTTTATTCCTGGCCGACTAATTACATTTGGCCAACTACATCATCCCCCCAACAAGTAGTTGTCTTCCAAACGACTCAAAAGGAAAAGTGGAACAAAAGGGAAATTAAGAAGAGGGGGGAAGAGGGTGTGTCCCTGGGTGTACAAATGAAGAGGGAGTCGTCACTGATTGTTGTTGCAAGTGTTGAAGTTTTTGGTTGGCTGCCTTTTGTTGCTCGCGGGCTAGCTTCACCATCTTGACTGCCTCAACGAGTTTGGCTTTGCCTGTTGCCAACTCTTCTTTCGTTACTGCCTAGTCTTTGTACTTCTCTGCCAGTTGAGCAAATTTTTCTTCCAACTCCCTATCCTTCGCTGCCAATTGGTTATCCCTCTCCCTCAATTGCCTGTCTTTCTCTGCCAGCTCTTCCTCCTATACTGCCAAGACCCATGCCCACTCGGCCCTCACCTGAGCCAGCTGCTCTTGTGACTTGTGGATTTGTTCCACCAGGTCTGTATGACACTGGGTTACTTGTGGCAAGGCCTTGTCTCGCTCTGCTTCCCCCTCAGTGATGGAGTGACTATTGGCGCCACCGAAAGTAAATATCTATGTAGGATTGCTCCATATGATGAAGCGCTGTGAGAACTCTGCCGTGTCTTCTAGCCGCTACTGGTCATCTTGGCTGCTAGGAAGCCATCATCTCATTTGATGTGGGTACATTAGGCCAACCCTTTGCTGTGAAGCACTGCAAAAATTCTCTCTTGCATCTCGTCTGCATGAACGCTAGAATGTGTTTTGCCTCTTGTTCTACAGGGGATTGAGTCCTATAATGAGTTGTTGACCTAATTCTCCAATCTCTTGCATGTGTCGACCCATGGTACTCAGCTCTCCAATGTACCTATGCAAGGTACCGATATGGTCATGGGGATCTGCTGGTGTCATCCGTACCGGTCCTGTTGACTCATCCCCACTTGACGCTGCCTCTCTAGGCTGTCTTCGTCCTCGTCGCCTCGACTGTGAGGGTGAAGCAATTGCATGGCCTGATGGAGGGGTCATCCGTACTACTGCTCGTGTCATGAAATGGTAATGATCTGGTTTTGCTTGAGAGCCAACTACTACTACTTGGCCAAGTAAAGTACGCCTTTGTTGGCCACCTGGCTAGGTGTTGTGTGGAGTTCTCACGGGCTGTTGTGCATTCAGAGTGCTCAAAGGTGGCTGTTCACCTGGCAACTGCATACTCTCCTGTGTGCTCATTGGCTGGGTGGCTGGTCGCACACACGGCTCTCGTTGGGCACTCTCTTGGATGCTCGGCTGTGTGGTATCTTGTATAGATATGTGAGTTGGTTCTTTAGCCATGCCTAGTGATGGTAGAGGGGTTTGTACCTACTCACCCATCCCATCAAGCCATGCGTCAACAACCTCATCATCCTCCTTTTCGTCCTCATGGGCACCCACTGTTGCTACTGTTGGCGTCCCTTGTATTGCTGGTGAGGGCACTATAGGAATGGCCTGCTGGGGCACATTCAGAGTGTCCGCAATGATTGCCTCCTCCACCTGAGACCCAACCTCCCCGGCTACACAGACCGCATTTGTGCTCATGTCCCCTTCCTCATATGACGACACATCAATGGCTGCATCCTCTGTGGTGTCGCCCTCTCCACTATGTTCTTCCTCTTGCTCGTCCTCCTCGTTCGGCCTCTGGGTAACCATCTGCCATCTTCTCTATGCCGATGGTGTTGCCCGCTGTGCTTCATCTTCCGTGCTCTGTACACCAAAATTGGCCTTGTAGAATACAGTAGGCCACCCATTGTCAATCTCTACCAATGGCTATAATGCACCACAATGGCTAGGAGGCACCTCCCGATGGATTGCATCCAACAGTAGCCCTATGGCATGCTACGTCATATAACAAGCTTTGTCTCGAAGACTCATAAAGTCTCTCATCCGCTCCGAAAGCCCACTCGTCCAATTGTACACATTACTAGTCGCCAAACCAATCATTATCCCAATCATCCACACAACAATATCTAATGCCCTACTTGCTCCTGTAAGTCTGCTTTTGATTAAATCAAGTACACACTTCCATTCGACATTGCCGAGGAAGTTCTTCCTTAGACCTCTGTTGCCAGCACCCTAGATGGTGTTTTTCTCCTCTTGTGTCAGATTAGACCTGCAAACCCTCGCAACGAGGGCCTCCTTTTTCTGCCTCGATATCCTGCCTGGCGGTTTTGTTGGTGCAAGCCCTAGAGAAGGGATTCTGAAAACCCTTGTAAATTCAGGAGCGTAATACCAGACTGTCACCTCGTAACCCTTGAATTTAATTATAGACCAGTGGCCATGCCTGCCATAGCTAGCTACCAACTGGCATAGATATGGCTCGATCTCCCTTGCGTTGAAGAATGGCACTTGTGCTGCCTTGTCCACTTGTGCCTTTTCCAGTGCTTTCTTCAATATGTGAGAGTTAGGCATTGAAGACCACCATGACTGGCATTTTGCACCGTTGAGGCTTTCCCAAGTGATTGTCTCTGGGGTAATTGCATCATCGCTTCCTCTGGCCATTGTTGTGCCACCTACAACCTTTGGCCGAATAATAGTCAATTTCTTAGCTTTGCTGGAACTGCCTACCATTCTGCTTTCTTTGTGATATTTGTTTTCCAGATAACACCAATGCGTGTCTGTTTCTCCACACTTGCCTGCCAGATTTGAATTGCTTGGTTTAAATGGTAGTTGTCGGCGATTGTAATAATGGTCACTCACGACCTGCACACCGCTCTTGGCAACTTTTCTCTTGAATGGTATGACTTGTTCTCTTTTGGCTATTTGTGTCGACTTCTTCAAATTAAAAATTCGTACAATATGTTTTAATTGAATTTTCCATACAACAAACCTAAATTTGATGTTCCTGATGGCGAGTTTTGAACTAGGAGTTCGTATGGCTTGTTCAATTTGGGGAATTTGCACGCCCTTCTTCTCCTAGGTTTGTACGGCCTTCTCCTGGCTTGTGCGTACGAGCTTTTGTCCTATGATCCTCCTCTAGTGTACAACCTTCTTGCTGTTCTTCAATCTTGCGGGCTCTCTTTTTCTCGTACGGCTAATGGCTTACTTCGTACGGTTTTTTGAAATCCTTTGTCTTGCCATCATACGACTTTCTGTATTTGAAACACTCGCGCGTTGTTTTTCATTTGGGCGCATACTGCTCCTCTCTTGCTTCATACAAGCTTCCTCAATTCAAGATTTTGTACGGCATACTTTGTAGAAACCCTAGGTTTCCCCCTGACACTGTTCTGACTAATATCTTAAGTTTTTCTGACGTTTTCTGAAGTTTTGTGATTTTTTTGCAATTTTTGTGTTTTCAATGCAATAATGGATAGTACGGCTTTTACAGAAAATAATAATAAATTCAATAAAAAATGATTGTTGAACAATATGTATAAGAAATATAGCAGAGAATGAAGGCGCTTCAACTTTTATTCATGATAGCTCAATACAATATGATTCAATTGGCATGCAATAAGAAATAATGATTTTTATTGTGAAAAGAACCTGTTTTTACTGGTACGGCTGAAGGTACAAAACAGTACGGCAGAAATAAATGTTCTCCTTCTGCTATCTGATGATCAAATATAACTCCAGCACTGTGGGCGCCACCAATGGTGAAAGGATGTGATCTGAAGATAGGCGTATGTGTCAAACAAGGAAGCACGTCTTTTATTTGCTGGTACGGCTTGTCAGAAAAGTACGGCCAGCTGCTGTATTAAATGTAACTTGTACGGCCTCCACCAAAATTTATATCTAACCCTCTGGAATGGTGCGTCCAAGCTAATAGATAATCTCTGAATACAGAACACTGAAGAATATCTGACAATGGACAAATCTCTGAAGCTCTGTAGTTTTCTCTGAATAAGAAAACCTCTGCTGGCAATAGATCAAGTGATATTGCACACTCTCTGAATTGCTTTCCGTTGGAGATGGCTCGTTCCCCAAGGCAGTTGAACGCGAAACCCTAAGTCTCAGGCTCAGATCAATTTTCAATCTCAAAACTCAATAATCTCATAATCGCTCACTTCCCAATGCAAAATCCTCAAATAAGCTCAAAAGTGCGATTTGCTTGAAAATAGGGTTTTAATGAAATATTCATATTTTAATAATTTCAATTCTCCATAGTTCTCCACTGAATATTTAAATCTTAATTAAATATCAAACTGGCCCCCTTTTCATGATGGCGCACCCCTCAAGGAAAAACACTTAAGTTATAATATTAAATTATAACTTTATATTATAAACGTTAATTAATTAATATTTAATCAATACGATCAAATATTAATATCTTCCTCGTTTCTAACCCGATGACTGATCCGTCTGATGCTGACGAACTCTGAAGTGATTCCTGATGCCGCCACAGCCATACTGCTA